>CAACVS010000219.1:0-48840 GCA_900660405.1 Pseudo-nitzschia multistriata | reverse complement strand
AAAAAAGTTTCTTTTTGTTTCCTCGGTAAGTCCAGGACTGTAAGAATTCTTCAAGGTTACTGGCTACCTGCACTAAAGATAGTGAAGTGAAGTGCAGTGCACTGTAGCCAATAAGCCCAATATATGACCAATTTCAATGCTTCTTTAACATTTTTATTACATATATAATAATGGGAATCATTTTTTCAATGGACAGATGAGGAGGTAGGCAGGCTAGTACATTCCAAGTCTTTTTGGGAATCTGGAATCTTAATTATTCTCCAAGGCAAAGACTTAAAAGAGGCAAGCACGTGATTTTTCTTTCGAGTCTTTCAACAGACTCAAAATTTTGAATTGTGAGTTCCATCATAAAATTTATTACATTTGATAGCACCAGTTTGGGTGCTATCAAAAGTAATAAATTTTGTTATAAATGTGCTAAATTTTTGGTCTGTCAGTCTATCAAAAGTAGCACATCTATAATAACAGGAATCATCCATTCCCAAAAACATGTACCCAGGTATGTAATCAGGAATCACTTTATTCAGTGGTACTAAAGGCTCAGCAGGGTGGCTCCAATTGCATATTTCCCCACCATTTTTGGTATCCGAACATAGTATATTTATCACGTATATCATTTAGTGCGCATGCCCCCAGTCACACTGAAAATCTTAACTCAAGAGGATTCCAATAAGAAATATGTCTCCATACATAGATCTTGGTTTTCGTGGGCCCACATCAACCAAAATTTATGTATTTCAATACATATAATGAGCCAGGCAGGCCAAAAATGACATATTTCAATGCTTTTGGGAATGACCCATTGGGTGATTCCTGTTAATATGGTAGAAATGCTAAATTTGGTAGACAGACATACCAAAAATTCAACAATTCCATCACAAAATTTAGCACATTTTGAATGGGTTGCAGACCCCCATTCCAAATGTGCTAAATCTGTTACAGAACCCACAAATCAAAATTTTGAGTCCATTGTAAGATTCAACAGAAAGCCCAGCATTAGAATCTGAAGACTACTTGACAAAATTTAGACTTGGCTATCCTAAACAAGAACAGAGAGAGGTGCCTCTATTAAGAATAGCACCCACATAAACTATGTCCCAATCAGTGCTCTTAGTCACTACATGCTATTTCCTTTCTTTGTTGCAGCAAAGAGAGCAATACCAGCAGCAGGAGGACAAGGCCAGTGATGGCAAAGAGACAGCTCATTATCCAATCCAACAAGAGGCACCAATCCAAAAAGAGGCAATTGACTGTCCAATCCCCAACAATATTTTTGTTACTATGATGGATCAATCTGGTGTGAAAGGTGGCAATGGTGGCCGCAAGGCCAGTATCACAAACTACTGTAGGGATGAGCTCAGAACTCTCATGTCACTGACACTGGAGAGGCTCCCCAATGATGGAGATGGATGGGATGATATTGTTGAGTTGCATGCTGAAAAATCGCCCTACAAATAGAAGCAAACCATCCATCTGGACTAAGTATGCCTCTGTGAAGAGGAAAAAGAGCTCAACTGGAAATCCACACATGCCTGACTATGTGAAATGGGCATGTCAGGCACATATCTTGATTGGGAAGAAGGCAAATCTTGGTACTGGAGAGGAAGGTTTTGATATGAAGGAAGGCTTCCTTAAGATTAAGGCTGAGGAGAATTCAGAGCCCCAAACTGATGGAGGAGTGCCGGCTGCAGTAGGACAAGCGTCTGGTGCTGGTTTAGCATCAGCTGTTACTGCAGCAGCCTCTGCTGAAGGGGCGCAATAATTCTTGCTGGAGATGTATCCACTGTTCTTGATGGAGAAGAATCTGGAGGAGTAGCTTCATTGTCAACTCTTGCTGAGTTGGAGGAGTGTCTATGTTGACACCATCTCTTGTGGAATCCACACCTAGTACTCCCAAGAAGAGATCATATCAGCACCAGAAGAAATCAAGTTTCCCAGACGTGGATGCCTTCAACAAGTACATTAACAGCCAGGAACAAAGAGAGGACAAAGAGAGTCACAAGACATGGAAGGACGCTCTTAGTAGATCTGCAAAGGATATTGCAAAGGAATTTCTTGGAGTTGCTGTTACCATGTTTGATCAGTGGTAACGCAAATGCTTCTACTAGTTACCCTCATGATAATCCTTACCATGCTTATGGTCCACCACCTGGTCCACTGGCGCCCCTGTCCAACAACACCAGCAACAAACTTCCCCCTACCAGGAATGAATACCATTGTGAAGATGTTTAAACAGAAGCATTTTAGTTATGATTACAACACTAGTTTCTAACACTAATTCAAAAACACAAGCTGAAGGAGTAGGATTAGCTAGCTGGAGCTGGAGCCTTAATGAGCAATAGGATTAGCTAGTAGCTGGAGCATTTAGGTAGGGATCCTTTTATGTATGGGTTTTTATGTGCCCCAATATAGGATTAGCATGTGCACAATCCCTCAAAGAGCAGTTTGCCTAAGCATGCACATCTAGTTCTTCCTAATCTCATTAGCATACACATGTAGAGTATCATAGAATCATCTTCATTACAGTATAAATTGTCATATAAAATTTCATTGCCCTGTATAATACTAAAGGGTATTCACAAAAACCTAACAGAAACTAACACAGCTGGATGCTGTCCAAGCCGCTTACAGCTTGAGAGGTTGCCTCTTGCTCCCCCCATAACTTTCATCACAATACTAAAGAAACAAGCAAAGCAAGCAGCAACTTAAACCCCCATACCAAATACAACCAACAGCAAGGGACCATAATGTGTGAGTAGAATTTAAAGGATTGATTTGCTATGGCAATGGCAACAGCAATGATATTGATTTGCCGTATCTGATTGTCTGTTGCAATTTGCTCTATCAATTTGCCTTTTCGAAATAAACTCTCATCTTTTCAACTAACCACAGACAGGTTGACCATGGGATTCATCCTCATAGTAATTTCAACATCAGGGTTCATCTGTGCATGAATGCCTTGTTTCCATCAGGGGATAGCCTGTGTCCTACACAAAATTAGCCTTATGCAAGGTCTTCTTTAAAGCTTCATGAGATACCTCTGAGTCTGTTGCTCGCGGTGTCTTCATGAAGGTTGATAAGGATCTGGTTGCGTCCTATGGTGCTGCACTGGAAGTTGTACAGGTTAATGAGGAGGTTCATGGTGATCCTCCTTTCACCAAGCTTCTCCAAGCACATCTGGTCTTTGATTCTTGGAAACTGTCCTTGAATCTTCTGCATCCCCCATTCTGACATGATCCTGTCTCAAGGAGGTGGTGTCCCTGTTGAGGAGTATCCCCTCTGAATGTTCAGGGTCCCTCTGTGAGCTCTTGATGAGGCTATCCTAATAATCCTTCAGTGCAAAGGCTGAATCCACCACAACCTTTGTATTGGACTGGTTGTGGTCCTCCTCAATCCTCTGACGTACTCCATGGTCAGCAATGGCACTGTCATGCCCCCAGACAAATGAAGACAGATATCCTGATCCTCCTGTCAGGGGCAAACACAAACACAGTGTTGATGTATGTGTTCTGATTCCATGTATTGTAGAATGGTGGTTTTGTTTTGTGTCAGTCTCCAGAAACTTTGATGAGATGCTGTGTTAGTCCATCAGCTGCAGCCCAAACTTGTTGTTCTCCAAGCCATGGATACTTCCTTGTTCCAATGGCTTCTACATAATCATCCACTTCTTGCTCAGTTGGGACACTGACCATGGCATTTGGATGAAACAACAAGCATCACCCTTCTTGAAAGCTTGAGCCACTTGTACATCACTGTGGATGTCAAGCCAAAGGCCAAGCCCATTGATCTTACAATAGATCCTCTTGTCCTAAACCAGTAGACACCAGTCAAATAGCACAGACAGTGTCAACCTCCCTCTCCCCTTAGGCTTGCCACTGGGATAACAAGAAACTTCCACAATCTCATGGTTGTTGTTCTCAGTACACTTGTTATACACAGGAGCAAGCACATCAAAAAGCTCTCTGAAGACCTTGTGGTCTACACCACAGCAGTTGAGGAGTGCTTGGTTGTCACCTGAGTGGAAGAGATGGACCTGAGTCTCCACAGAGGCCCCCTCTTCCACATTAGACATATGATGGACCCTCAGCAACACTGTTGAGGCTACTATTTCCACTCAGCTCCAGCCCCAGCGGGCTCCCCCCCCTCCAACAGCCAGGACAGCCAGGATAGCACACTCAAGCAGAAGAAAAAGAAGCATTTCACCACTGGTGAAGACACATTATCAGATACCTGTGTGGAACTGGTACTAGTAGTAGCTATTCCAGCTACCAAGATGAGTGCCATCAGTGTTCCTCCAGGAAATAATGATTCAATATAGGTGCTCTAAGTGTACTTACAGTCAGTGATAAGTCAAAAATATCATCAGACCCAAGCAATCCAGTGGAAGCCCTTCCAAAACAGTCCCTTAAATGTGTTTTACATGCCCAATTTGGAGAATCTAGCAGTGAATACTCCTCCATTGACCCACTTAAACAAGTTGTGCCAGATGTAGATATGTCCCTAGAAGACCCAGAAACTGACCCTCTTACTAGAAAGTACAATGTCCCAGTCCCTACCCTGTTAAGTGTGGTACACAAGGACCTCCTGAGAAGAATCCAGTGGAAATGTCCCCTACAGACACGAGAAAATGACCCCTCTGCAGGCTGAATTCAACATGACACTCAAACGCCCCTTCTAAAGAACCCAGTAGTAGCAGTGTCCCTGGTAGACCCAGGGAAACCTCCCCATAAGTGTGATAAACAAGCGCCCTTTTCATTACTTACTATTGTTCAGGAGGATCCTGATATGATTGCCCCTGAATCATATCCAAAAGAGCTTTGGCTTTGGGCCCGCCCCCCTCCCCCAAAGGGAATATCCCTGGCCTAAATGGCAGTTTATCAGTTTCTAAGGAGACCCTACGAGTTTAATTGGAGAAAAATGCATTAACCACATGAACCCTACCACGTCCTACAGGGCAAACAAAAGGCATTCTACTTGAACACCAAAACTTATTACTAGTAGCATCACAGTTAATTTTGGGCCCGGTATTTTAGTACTGATCCTACATAGATCTACTAGTTTTTGGTCACTTTTTGACCACAAACAGTGTAATAGGACATTTAGAACTGCTCTGGTATGGCCTGAGAGCAGCTGTTCTTTGGGGAAAATCTTCCTAATAGTGTTGGGAATAGCCCCATGTGTCATTGTTACACAATTAGGGGCCTGGGGGGAGGCGATTCACCATTAACAGCCGGTATGGCCAAAATTGGCCGGTTTACAAGACCGCCTGCTGGTTAGAAAATAGGCCAGAACTCTATCAAAAAACAACTYTAGACCACCAGACTAAGCGCCCAGACCAAGATGATACAATTATTTAGCAATCCAGGTCATTGGGATGCTTAAGGATGCTCTGGCCGCTTAGTGCACCTAGAACTAGTCTGTGGAAGTTACAGTAGTAGTGGGCCAAAATTCCTGCGTTAATTCTAGGTGTAATTTTACTCAAATTAAACTCGTACTGTCAAATACCCAGGATTTGTCCGTAAATACACAGTCTTTAACCCAAAAGACTCTCTTAAATAACAAAGCACATGTTGTTTCTACTTCCCCTCCCTCTTCTGTTCACAATTCTGGTACTGATTTGGCCAGAGCATGAACTTTCAAGAATCAGAAATATTATGTGGTGTCAAGGGAAGAATAGATTCACTACTAGAAAATGATGTTTGGAGAGAATAGTTTGAAGAACGTTGGATCAGAAATGGCAATTTTGTAGTTTGGGTTTCTGATGTTTTGAGAATACCTGTCCAAAATTTAATGACATATGATGAAAAATTCAAGTTATTGAGAGATGAGAAACAATTACTGGGGGAAACTATAAATAAAAAAAATCTGATTGGAAAACCAGACATACAAATGTAAATGTGGGGACAAAACAGGGCTAGCTACAGGTGGTGGGGAATATAGGGGACAGCAACACAGTTGCTCACATTGGGTTGAAATTTTCTATAATGTGCGACAAATAAGTAGAATTTTCGTGCACTTGACAAAAATATCTCCACTAGCCTATGAAAGTGCTTTCTCTGTGAATTCTGGAAGACTTGTTTTTTGTCACCCAGAGGCAAGAAGTAAGTTCAAAAAGGGTGCAATAGACAAGCAACTAAAAACTGGCTGTTGGTACTACCCTATCTTTTACTGATTCCCCTTTGACTAAAAAATCTCAAGTAGTTTGTTTAGACCTTTTGATTGTCCAGATTGATGGGAAGAATGACCTATTGTTAAACAAAACATATTGGCTCTCCCTTTTGACTTCTTTGTGGAACCATGTTGATTTTATTTTTTTAGAAAATTAGATTCCCAGATTTCCCAAAAGCCCTCCACATGGTATCATTTTTCAAAAAAAAATTAGTCCTGTATTCTCTCTCCCCCTCCCCTGGATTGGATCTGAAAATTGTGATCACTTTTGATCACAAAAATTGTGATCAAGAAATTCAGCAATTTTGTGATCAGATTTGACCACATTTTTTGTGAACAATTGTTGCAATTGTGGATCATATTCTGCGAATAGGGATGTATGAAGATTTAGTTTTATTTTTTTTTTTTTCAATAATCAGTAGGGGGTGTCCGGGAATCCAATTTTTACTCTAAAAATTGAAATCGACATGGTTCCAGGGAATAGCTCGGTAAGTATTGTCTCCTCTTACCGGGACTACCTGCCGTGACAAGGAGTCCTACTTAAAGTTCCACGACTCAAGTAAGTACGGTTATTCGAGTGCGTCCGGTGGATCCACATGCACAGGGCCTGTCGCGCTTTTTTTCAAATTCAAACGAAACCTAAAAAAAATGGAGGCAAGATAGGGTACATGCTGAGAATGAGAATGAGTGTCATTGTGAGTACGAGGACGAACGTAATACAGTACTGTATGTACGGTACAAACTCCTATCGTGATAGAACTCGTACTGTACTCTGTACTGTAATTATCTCTCTCAAAAGCTGTCCCTTCCCGTACCGGCACTCGTACCTTCCCTCCACACGAGGTACCGGTGCTGACAGATGCTTTTTCCTCTCAAGCTACAAAAAGTCAATAGAGAAAGAAATTCGTACCATACCGTACCATTACAAATAATACATAAGTCGGAATCCAAAATGACTGGTGAGACCGAGAACATCACAGCCGAGGGCAACTCTGTCGAGTCGGGTCTCATCTGGACCGACAATCCCGAGTTGGAGTATTTTCGATCAATGATGACAACTCGTGTCGATGAGAGGGAGGCGTCTGGGTTGAACGGAGGTGACAGCTTGATCGGAGAGTCCACCATCCGTGACATGCTGGAAATCGGAGACGGCGACGAACCGAGTCCGAAAAGAAACGAATCTTCCTTTCCCATGAACAGCCGCGGAGTAGGAGATACATCCGGTCTAAGCGACATGGAGAATGATACAGTCGATAACATCTATATCGAAGACGAATCTGTCGTCAAGGCGGAACGAATTCCCGGTGTAGCACGACTCAAAGCTGGAACCCCACAAATTCAAGACAAGGAAGAGATTGTAGTCCTGGATACAAACATTGCAACTTTCGAACAAAATCCACAACACCACCAGGACGASATAGATGCCGCGAATCAGCTTTCTCGTCTCCAGCCAGATATCAAGGACGGCAATCCTCCCTTGCAGTTGTCCTTTCGCGAGTATGAATTCCACGATGGTGCCGGAGCAACGAACCAACTCCCTAAGAAAGTACCTGGTAAAATACCAGGAATCATTTTTGTTACCGATGGGCATTCTTCTATCATCGAAACTCGCACCGAGGATGCATCCAAAAAGTTCAAGAAAGGCGACAGTTATTCTCTTGGAAAGATGAACCTCCATCGGATCCGGAGGGTCCTGATTTTCTTCCTTCTCGCGCTCATCGTAATAGTTGCTGCTATCATGGCGGTGTTTCTTTCTCGAAGCAAACTCAAGCTGTCGTCATCGTCGTCATCGCATATTCAGGATTCCGATTTTTTTCCTCCTACACTTGCACCAACTAATCTAAGAGCCACTATTTTGCCTACCGTGGAGATTATAGAGGCAACGACTTCGAATTCCGTCGATGATGTTGAGATAACGGTGCCTGGAAAAACTTCGGCTCCTGAGACTCGATTTCCGACACTGGAGCCATCGCTGGAACTGACGCCGCACCCGACGCCTGACCCAACACCTGGGCCATCGCCCGGACCGTCACCCAGACCGTCACCCCAGCCTTCGCGCAAACCGACACGCAAACCGACACGCAACCCGACAAAATCACCCTCGCTTTCTCCAAGCAAAGAGAACGGTGCTTTCCCGGTTCAACCACCATCTGTAGCAGAGCCGCCAACAGACCGCCCAACATTGTATTCGACAAGCTATGGAACCGAGGCCACTACAATAGTGAACACACAAACCGGCCAGGACCCGTTCGACTGCGAATCAACGGTGTCGACCCATAAAACTTGCTACGAAAACGGCGAAACCATGGACATCGAATTCAACAACTGCAATCCACAGCGAGACGATTGGATAGGCATTTTCCCCGCGTGGGCCACCGCATCGGATCTTCCCCAGGCTCTCACTTGGCTGTATGTCTGTGGCAATCAGTTCTGCCGAACTCCGGTAGGGAGCGGCGTAGCGCAACTCCACAGGGTCCAGGGATCGGGAGCCTTTCGTATCTTTTTGCTGCGCGACAACTTTATTAGCAGTTCCGGATTCTCGGCATATGCTACTGGGAATGAGTTCACCGTAGCGGATAGTTGTCGCTAGTTGCTATATGAAACTTTAACTTATTCTTTGGCCATTAGCTTTTTCAAAGGGTCCGCCCCATGTTTGTTCCCAGTTTTTCTTTCAAATTTCTATTTGCTCCATTGTTTGAATTGAATTTGAAGCGTAGTAGTACAATAAATCAAGAATTCGTTCAGAAAAAGAGCCATGAATCATGATTAAATTTACCGGTAGATTCTCTGCTGTCAACCAAAGAGTAAATGCAGGTAGAGCCGAAGCGCAAAGCTTTCCTCTATTCAAGCAAAGCATACTAAAAACAAGAAGCAAGCACAAAGTATATACCCATGCTCAAGGGACTTGCAGGCAGACAACAAGTCAATACAAGCGGCAGCCGAAGTGTCGACATAGGGTCGATATGAGCGTCGATCATCACATACTGAAGGGATGACTCGCAAGATGCGGAAGCATCATTGTGCCAGTCATGGTAGGGCTGGAGCATGTTAATCATCACAATAATAGTAATGTAAGTGCAGTAATAGATTCAATGGATGACTTTGTTTGGTTCGAGCAAAATTTGGAGAACTTGATAGGCGTAGAGCTATCTAGGTATCAAATAGAGACTGCTTTGCTACAGTTAGACCACAAAAAACATATTGACATGCAATACTAGTGAAGGCAATTGATGGAAAGAAGTACAAATAAGTATAGCAGATCATATTTCTACCAGGGAAGCTAGGCAAAGCATAATGTATGTTCTGTTAAGTTTTTGAATGGTGAGTTTCTTGAGGACAGACAGAATGCTACGCAGAGCAAATCCCAAATCTCAAAGAAGAGGACAAGGTTCAAGTATCTTGTTTCCTTTTGCTTGGCAGCAAAGGTGCAGACAGGATGCGAGATGGGGGAATGACTTGGGTTCCAGCCCCTTCACTTATAGGCAGAGCAGACGTGGTCCAGCAGGTTGTTGCTGATCCTGTCCTTGAGTTTGTTGCTGTGGACCCCTCTAGCAACAATCCACAGAACATAAAAAAATATTCATATTCTGTTTAACCTTGTGAGCTAGAAGAGGCACTATGTGGGCCAGAGTCAATACTTCTCCTGACTAGGGAGAAGAATACTCCTACTAGCTACTCTGAGGGGTGATGCCTCCCTCCAGGGAAGGGTTGTGGAGGAGCAACCAGGTTCTATATACCAACAAGCATTTTAAGGCAGATTGCTGGACTCAGAGGACATACAAAGAGTTGGCTCACAGTTTGGATGGATGAGAGCCATTTCATGATAATTTTAAAGTGCACTCCGAAACCAAAAAAGCAAGTATCACCGCAGTGAACAATGAAGCAACAAACACCCACAAATCACACTACCAAGACAATATAGGCAAGAGCAACTGCAGTGTACAACAACGTAGGTGGTGAAGAAGTCATTATTTAAAAAAATGCAAACATAAAACAAATGCACTGACATCTTGGTAGTGATAGGCCCATATAACAAGGAGGAACAAGGAGGAGAAAGTGTAAATGGTTGCAATCATGCTGCAGGTTGGTGTTGCTGTTGGTGTTGCTTGGTGAATCTTCTTCAGGGAATATTTGATCTAATGCCTTTTTAAAGGAGCAGCTGGATGGCTGAGTATTTCATCTTTTAGTGTTGTCCAACCATGAGAGTTGAAAACTTTATTGATGTAGTCATCACAAGAAATTTCAATGTAATGTTTTGTTTGTTTGATATTGACGCCATTATAAGATGTAGTACGTCCAAAATTTTTGAGTGGTATGTGACAAGGCAATTTCATGGAACAATGTGGTAGAGCATTTTGATCTGTTGCAGTAGTTTTGAGATCAACGTTTACCAGTTTTGCCGACTTGATATTGTCAATGTGGGTGCAACAAAATTGATTCTGGAGGTCTTGGGGTAGATTTTCCATACAATTCACCCTGATCCATATAAATATATTTGTCTGGGTATTTGGATGTATGGATGTCTAGGAACTTTTGTAACCACGTGGTTCTTTGAGATGCTTTTTGAGAGTCTAGGAAATGAGAATCCAACTTGTTTTACCATTGATACCTTCATGATTTTCTGTTTGTGATGCATTTTTAGATTTTGTTCTGCTCAAAGAGAAATCAATGGAAAGTCCTTGATAAGGAATAGTAGCAGAATGTATCGCCATGGGGTGTTTTTGTTTGTTTGGATTGAATACATGCGGGGCATCAATCCAAGATTGGGTCATTGTGTTTGAATTTTGGCACACTATCAATAAGTTGATGTGGCCTGATTGTTGATGCCAGAGTAGTCACTCTGTTTGAGCTTTGATGGCATTTATTGGAGTAGCATCAAATATCCTGTGGTTGAGTGGATATTGCAGAGGTTCTGAAGATAAGTGATTCATTTCATTTTTGATGTGCTCATGTGCACATTGTTGGTATACATGCATTTTGTTAATAGTAGTGGTTAAGAAATTCTTGGCAAAGTGTTCATCAATCCTTGATAAGAGCATCAACTCACTTTTCTTCTAGCGCACAATTTATATCACTATTAGATAGTCACTCCCACAGGTTATGACACCCCTCCAATGAAAATTATCACCACCATTGTGATCTTTTTTAAGGCGTGACTTTTGGCATTTTGTCAAGTCTTGATAGATGTCGCTGGATGGAATGAACAACATATGCATTATATATGAAGCATTAAGCATAGAAAAGACTGGGGAATTAAGAGGCAGAGATCAGGGCCAGCTTGGAGTTTCTGATTATGTTGTCTGCCCTGTATGAAATTTATTTTGTTTTCTCCATTGTCAGTTGACACATCAACAGGGGATATATTGTCAACAATCATTTGAGTTTCTTCTGTTTCTGTATTTACAAGAGTACAAAAGTTCTTTTTGCTTTGTTGACTGAGGTCAACAAGGACAAAGTAGGAGTCATCTTGTGTTACAAAACCAGTTGAAGGGTTTTGTGGGTTTCTGTGATATTGACAAAGTGTAGGTGGAACAGCAGACGTGCCCATGATGTCCCAAAGGCTGTTGTTAGTATGGTACTTATACTGGTGGGTCATGTTGAGTTTGTTACCCTTAATATGGGTGATAAGCTTATTAGTGATCATCAAGGTTGTCAACTGCTGATTGAGGAAGTCATCACTATTTGTGTCAAGAAGTTCTTCAAAGTCAAAACTCAAGCTGTACACAAGGTTCATCTTGTAGGTTAACTTTGGATGAAGTTGACGATCATGCTGGAAAACAATGTTGATGAAGGATACCTTGGGGTGAAAGGTAGGGGCGTTCTTGCCAGGACTCACAGCCATGGTGAGAGAGGGATGCTGTCCATAGGATATCAGATTGTGGGTATGATTCATATCTAGTACATATCCATATGATATAATTTTCAAATTGAATTTTTTCAAACGCACGAAATTACACTTTGCTTGTGAAAATTATCCCCTAGATTTCCTACTGATTCCTACATACATTCCTCCCTGACAAGCTCCTTCTGACTTCCGAACCATGGTGACATCCCCTTCGGAAGGCAAAAATCCACCTCCCTGGCTTCTATTCAAACACTTTATACAGCAAGAAGTAACCTAACCAAGACTATTCCAAGTATATTGATCTCCCCCAGCTGGTAGCAGTTTGTCACAGCTGGATCCATCCCCTGTTCTTCCAGAAGCACCATATGGAATCTTCCAGCATTGAAGTGGCTTCTGACATCCTTGTTGGAAAGCAATAACACCAACCCCAGCCCCCAGTATTCAGCCAAGACCTAGTGCAGAACAAGCCTGGAGTATATGCTACATCATTAACCATACTCAGTTTTCAAGAAGATTCCCCAGCATCTCCATGCAGTTCCAGTATTTTACAGACCGGAAGAGTTTTCCAGTCAGGTTGTTGTTGGTTCCGATGTTAGTGCCGGAATGCAACAACACCAACCCCATCCTCCAGTATTAACCAAGACTCTTTGAAGAACAACGCCTTGAGTATAAGCTACATATACTCAGTTTTTAAAAGCAGATTCCCCAGCTTTATCTCCATGCAGTTCCTACAGCATTCCAGTTTTATTTACGGACTGGAAGAGTTTTCTGGTCACATTGTTGTTGTTTCCGACATTAGTGCTGGAGCAATAACACCAACCCCAACCCCAACCCCAGTGACAGGAACAGCAACACCCCAAGTGTTTAAACCCGTGACTAGCGGTGACAGAATTGATTGATTTATTTGTTCCAGTGTCTTCTTTGAGATACTCAAACAGCTGCTCCTTTTGGCAGACACAGCTGTAATTTGGCAAAAGAAGTGTGACGTTTCATTTTATTTTTGACTACATATGTCCTTGCCCACTGGGTGGAACTTGCCTTAATTGGCTTGGCAGTGTGCATGGCACACATTTCCTTGATCACTGCGTGAGGTAACTTGCCTACAGGTTGGGGCTTGAGCACCCCCAACCTGCGGGCTTGGCAGTGCCCTTTGAAATGACAATTTCATAGTTCTCATCTATTCAAACTGTGAACCAATTGCTTTTATGTCCTCTGAGTACAGCACCTGCCTTAATTGGCTTGTCAGTGTGCATAGAACTTGGTTGCGCCTCCACAAAACCTCCTCGGGGGGAGGTGCAGCCCCTTGGAGCAGCTAGGAGCATTCCTCTCCCTAGTCCGKAGAGGCTCTGGTTCTGGCCATCTTAGTGCCTCTTCTAGTTCACGAGGTTAAATATAATTTTAAGATTTGTTTTCTTTTTTATTACATATACATATGATGAATATCTATGATTCATACACACTCTACATTCATGACTCATTTTACACAACTGATTGGACTTGTCAGATTCACTTGTGTGACTTACTTGACTCATTTGGTTCACACATCACTCAGTCTTCATTCTGATTGATCTTAGAATTCATATTTTGTTGATCCTTGATAAGGGATTTGACTCACTTTTCTTCTAGCACTCAATTTACATTGCAATTAGATAGTCAAGATAGTCACTCCCATAAGGGATGTAGAAGTTTAATGTTGGGACTGAAGATACAGTGAAGAAAAATAAAATATGTTTTGACTGTAGTAAATTTTTTTATGGGGTGATGTTGGGTGTTTGCTGTGAAGATAATTTATTGTTGTTGTTGTATTGCAGAAAAATTTGTTTGCATGAGAAGCTTCAAAAGGAGAAAATGTTGTGAGAATCTTTGTGGCAAAGCTTATTGGTCTTTTAATATTGAATTGAAGTGGTTGTGGTTTTCTTGATTTTCAGAATCAGGGAACATGTATACGAGCAGGCATGGGATTTGATTGGATGTGGACATGTGGGAGTAAAAAAAAATAATGTATTKGTTTCACTAACACTCATTGTGTTTCAAAGATAAAAAACTGAGTGGTGTTAACATTTTGAAAGGGATGGTGGAGAGTCTTGAATGTTGACCATGGTGATTGTGATGAAACATTGGAATCAAGATTAGTCAGTCAGTGATTGTCGGTATTATGAAAGTTGCAGTCGTCACAGTGTATGTGCAATGGCAGTTTGGCTTTGCAAAATCTCATGGGCGCTGTATGTGGTGGTATAGTTGTGTGAGGAGAGACCAGACATAAAAAAATTGTCATGGTGGTGATGATTTTTAGAAGGGTGTCATAACTTGTGGGAGTGACTATCTAATAGGGATGTAAATCAAGTGCTAGAAGAAAAGTGAGTCAATGCTCTTATTGAGGATTGACAAACTACTATGAAATCTAAGATCAATCAAAGTGAGAATGGAGTGATATGTGTGAATTGAACGAGTCAAGTCAATTATGGTGATCCATAGGATCCAATTACTAGTTGCAAATGCAGCGTGTGTATGAATCCTAAATATGTTTCATATGTATGTATCATAGATATGAATCATGCCCACAATATGACAGCAACCTTGACCTTGATTGTTCCTGTTGTTTGAATGCCAGTTGTTCTGACTATCTCATTCCCTGTTGCTTGATCTTTGATTGTGTTCAGAGGCCTCATCAGCAATGCCCTTCTGATTATTGATGTAGGTTGCTATGTCTTTGATGGTGTCAGACTTGAGGTTGTGGGTGCTTTGCTTGTAATGTACTCTCCTATTCCTGGGAAAGGCATTGAATACAATGTGTTTCATCTCTGATTCTGTTGAAGGCCCTCTTATACTGTGTAGGCAGTTTGCTTGTTCACAACACAAGAGGATGGAGTCAACGTGCACTTGCACTGAGGCTTTGATGGGTTTTAGCACTTTGTCTGACTTAGGTATTGAATCACTGCTGCATCTCAAGACTCCCTATCAGGTGAGCATTCCTGGTCATAGGCTTCAAGGGTTTTACAAAATCCCTCTTTTGTTTTCTTCAATGCTACTATTGGCTCTTGTTCTTTCCACTGATTGATCCACTTCTTTCTGGGACCATGTTCTAGTATTTCTTTCCTTTTGAGATGCCTGTCCCTGCTGCCTTCTATTGTTAGATCTTTGAGGATGTCTAGTAGGAATCATTTTTCTACATGCATCAATTCTTGTACTCTGTAGTTTCCTGAGAATACTGTGCAATGTCTGGTTAACTTCCTGGAGACAATTATTGAAGGACAGACACTTGCACACATGGCCACCAATGATGAAGTGGAAGGGACTGATGGAAAATATACATCAGGATGTTAATTCTCTGTGAGAATCCAAGATTTTCTCATCTGATCTCATACTTTTCTATTTGGACAGCGCAGAAAAATAACAACTGACCATCAAGAAGGTGGACAAGACAGACGTTGGAGACAAGAAGGCCTCCACTGGAAAGCAAGCAGTGAAGATTGAGACAAACCCACCAACAACCAAAGAAAGCACATGGGTTGAACAAAAGAACAAGGCAAATCCAAAACAGTAGCAGCAGCAGCAGCAGCAGCCGCAGCTGACAATAAACACACCAAAAAAGAACCATGAGCCAAACAAAGCAAAGAAGTTCACTGGGCATAACAGAGGAGACCTAGAGGTAATAGTGCTCACTGAAAATGGAAACCCAACACAGTTCACTGAACTACAGGAAAGACTAGAGATCCTTGGAGGGTCAAAGTACATGCCTAAGGTCAGAACATCCATCAAACTACTCAAGAGATTCACAAGAGTTGACTTCATGCCTGAAGAACCAAACAAAAAAGACTGGACACCAGTTGGTGAAAAGGAGGTAACAGCAATTAAGTCAGGCCTCATGAGGATGTATGAGGAAGAGATCAAGATAGCAGTCAAGATGTACACAACATATATCACTGACATGGAGAAGCTGTATGAGGTCACTTTTGGACAGATTGATGATGGAATGAAGGAAAAGCTCAAGAGAAGCAACCAACAAGCTTAAATGCCCTGTGGAACTGCTCACACTGCTCAGAGACATATGCTACCAGCAGGGCAACAGGGACGTTACAAAATGACTCATTACCAGTTACTCTAAGCTACTGGGCCCACGACTAGTCTGACTAAGTCAAGAAGCAGTAGAATAGTTTCCACGTGTAATTTGTATCCAGTAATGTGTTTGTTGTTGCGTAGTGCTGTTACAGGAAACAAATTTGGTCATTGTTAATAATTTACAGCCCTCTTTCATTAGATTCAATGTAGAAATAAAGTACCTTTTAAGTAGCTTAAAAGGAGCTTTTAAGGAACTTTAAAGTCACTTAAAAGGTACTGAAAAGTTACTTTTTGGTAGCCCTTATGTTATATAGTATTTGTATTTGTACATGAATAAATAATATATATTTAGGGGTTCCAGAAAATTATGAAAAAGCTACTTGAACAGTACTTAAAAGGTACTTTTCAAGCTACTTTAAAGTTGCGTTAAACGTACTTTTTAAGTAGCTTTGCAGTAACTTATAAGTGGACTTCAATCTTTTATAAGAATGATGGTGTAGTAGTAGTACTCTCACAGGACTGTATTTTTCCTGTTGCCACTCAGAATTTTGCTGCAGTAGACTAGTCGTGGGCCCAGTAGCTTAGAGTAACTGGTAATGAGTCATTTTGTAACGTCCCAGACCAAGGTCCACACACCAACAACCATATTGAGGTCAATACAAAAACTAGTGTGCTCACGACAGCACCTAACAGACAGATCAACTTATGTACAGACAACACAGCAGTATGACGTCCTAGACACCATAGGAGGGGACCTCCTATGCCCAGCAATCATCAAGTACAAGGTCAAAACCAACAGTGACAGTTACAAGGGAGCAACATACATCAACTACAAGAAACTGCTGGAGGGTAGCAGCGTGAATATAGCCATTGACAAGGTTGCCAAGCAACACCTACTAGCCACACTCATCATAGAAGGAAGTAATGAGGACAACAGCATCCTAAAGGAGACGCGGGAGAATCAATATTTTACTAATGACTACCCATCCACTACAACCAAAGCCCTGGATATGCTGAACAATTTCAAAGGCAGCAGAAAAGGCAATACAAAGAACACAAGAAACAGCAAACAAAGAGGGAAGCACCCAGGTAATATCCACTATGAGGCATTGGCATTTGTAACCAAGGGAGCATTGTCCTCATGTCCAGATGGGGATAGGGAAGACAAAGAAAGTGACAAGGACAGCAATAACAAGGAGCACCTGAGCAGTCACCAGCTACTCATGCTGGCAATCAAGTCCAACAAGGACCTCAGAGAAAAAGAGGCCAACTGCTTCTTTCAGCAAGAAATTGTAACTGCAGGGCTGTTATGGCTGCCAACACTGAGAGTGACGACTGGTGCTACTGGGAAAGTCAGGATCAGCAACCACGCATGGGCAATACCATCATTGAATCAAGGAGTGTGCAGCATGATAGCCGTGTACAACCCACCAGACAATGGAAAGACGTCACCGCATTTAGATACAGTACAAAAGCGGAACCCTTGTTTGCACAGCACAGTAGGGATGATGATGGAGCAGTGAATCCCAATTGGATACTACCAGACAGCAAATCATCATGTAACCTAATTGTGAATGTGAACCTGCTAAAGAACATCAGGAGGGCACCAAACGGACAGATAACAAACATCTCCTGCAATTCAGGAGTGGCACACAACAACACAATTGGGGACCTACCCAGTTTTGGTGAATTATGGTTTTACAAGGAAGGATACCAAACATGTTGTCCCCCCTTGCACCAGTGTCCAACCAATTCAGGGTGACAATGAACACTGACTATGACAATGCTCTACATGTGCACAAGGCTGATGGAGGAACGCGCAGGTTCAGCTGGTCCAAATGCGACCTGTACTATTGCAACATGACAAAGAACAATGCAACAGTGCTAACCATCACCTCTGTGGAGGGGCGTCAATCTGAGTTCTCAGACCCTGATTGTCCCCAGTCAATAAAAGCTACTAGGAAGCTACAGGAGACCATGGGGTTTCCAACATCAAGGGACCTCATACACATGACTGAAAATAAACTTGTGATCAATTGCAGTGTCGCACGATGCAATGTGCAAAACACAGGGCTCATTTATAGCAAGCACACCAGCATTGTTAAAGGCAAGACAGTGCACTGACCAGGAAGTCACATCCAGGAGGACGTGTCACCAGTGCCACCAGATGTACTGGAACGGTATGGGAACGTGATGATCCATGTGGATGTGTTCACAGTCAATGGAATACAATTTTTTCATGCTATAGCCAGGCATCTGCATTGAGGAACCACAAGAGCAATGACCAACTTGAGGTAATCAACTCTACTTGACTGCATGGAGGGCCTGATTGGGCAGTACAAAACTCAAGGTTTCACAGTAATGAGTTAGCAGGGACAATCAGTTTGAATGTCTGCAAGATGACCTACAAAAAATAATCCCCACCAGCAGTTGAATTGCACTGTGTGGCTGCAGGGCAGCATGAACCAACTGTGGAGAGGAGCAACTGGACATTGAAGAAGACTGTATGATGCTATGTAAATCACCTACCTTTCAAGAAAGTTCCAAGGCGTTGCCTAATTGAGCCAATATATGCTGCAACATATTGGCTGAACTGTTGCACAACAGGCATACATAGGAAAAAATCTATACAGGAGCTGATGACAGGAGTGTGTTTGGACACAGGGCAAGAGTGCAAGTTTCAGTTCATGGAACCCATCCTGGTCCATGTGAATGACACAGACAACACAATGAAGGCAAGAGCAGTATATGCACTGTACCTCAGGCCAACAGGCTCAATTACAGGGGGGTTCTATGCTTTTGACATAAACAGCTGCAAGCAAATTCACTGCAAGTCAGCAACAGCAACACCACTCACCAAGACAATGCTTAAACAAGTGACACAATTGCAGAGGGACAGAAGATGCCAAGGGGAGTATGTTTGGGCAATTCTGAAGGGAGCACAACCATCTTGGATCTGGACAATAGCCCCAATATAGACAATGATGACATATCTGATGGCATGTACCAAGAACAGGACAACGACAAAGGATCAGTGGATATCACACTGACTGATTACATTGATGAGGATACTAGGGAAGATGCTAGTACAGTAGCTGACATGGATGACCTGCAGGTGGACATCACAGTTGACATAGATGTCATACATTGATTCAGCAACAATATCCTTGCCTCCAATCATACTATAGATGTGAATGTTGTGGCTTGAAAGGTCTTCTGGCTTAATTGGAGGCTTGATCAGTAAGCAAGAGTTGGATAGAAGTCTAGGTAGAGCCATCTTGGTGATGGTTATTTCACATACCATCTTGAGTTTAGTAATTACTGTGCACCAACTATGTGATCTAGGTATGGTATTTAGATGATTTGAATTATACAGATTAAGCTAGAAAGTAATTGAATATGAATTTGATATGAGTTGCATGATTGGAGTTCTGGACATCCAACCCTGGACTTGACTTGAAACATCCAAAAGGGTATTGGCTGGTTTTGGCATCTTATCTATGCTTTTGGTTTTGTGCAATCACTGGCTTGCTTGTGGGCCCTGTTCTTGCTGCAGAAATAAGCATACACATGAATAAAAATTATTTTTGCACATGAAAATTACAAGTCTATTAACACAGGAAACAAAATATTGACAATGGTAGTACGGTGCACCTCTTTTGAACAAGAACGACCAATACAGAAACATTCTCTACAGATATATTAAAAAAATTATGATAAAGCTCTTAGTCTTAGCTTCCTATACCTGCAATTTGCGTGCTTAAATGACCATAACCCAACTAATGGTAAAATCACATTGATATGCAAAAAAAGGCCCTGTTTAAGTAATTATTGCGAGTACACCAGTCGCTTTCACTTAACATAATATTTATAACTGGATAAATTTATAACATGCCTCTCAAGAACAAAAAGAAGCATTCTAATCAGCAGTAAATTGAGCCTGTTTCAACCATAGAGGTGCAAATCGGACACTTGTTTCTTGATGGAGGAGGTAGTAAATTGATTCAGATTGAATGAAGTATCTGATTCAGGCTCGGATTGTGTTGTATTCCAAATGAAGTATCCTCTGGTACAGGCTTGTATTATGTTGTATTCCAAATGATTCTGGGTACTAATATCTTTTTTAGAATCTTTAAATGAAATAAAAAATGTTACTGAAAAGGTTCTTCTGTTTTAAGTAGTAGTAGATGGTCATAGTAAAGACAATGGTTACTTGTGGGTTCTTCTTTAATAGTTAAATCAATAGGTGGTAATGGTTCAAATCTGTATAAATAAAAGGAAAATATTGTTACTAATGGCTTCTTCTTTAATTAATCAATAGGTGGTCATGATTTGAATCTCCTTAATTGTGAAAATAGTTGTTAACTTTGCTGCCTTCAATCAGAGGTATGTAGGTGGTGCACGCACCCACCAAAATCAGAATGTTGAAGCCAAACATCCCAGGTATCTGTGGAGTTGTTCTGGATACTGGTAGCAATTATTTATCTGGGACAATAGGAGACAGTGTAATTACACTTACTGGAAGCTACCAGACCTCTGACTAGTTTGACCCAATTGGCCACTATTAGCGTTGGTGAGTAGACCTCCTAAATGGGATTAAAAGTTCTTGCTAGCAGTATGACACATGGTTGTTTGCATAAAGGCTATAATGGAGACATTGGGGGGTTGCAGGAAACAATTTTCATTCAAGTCAAAATTTTGTAGCTCTTTTCTGGTAGATTTATGGTACAAACATACTACCTCCTTTCCTAAATTATGGTACAGTTTGCACCTCTTGGGTTGGATTAAGCTCAATATTTGGGCAATTTGAATGCTTCTTTTTTATTATGTTGATCTTATTTAATAATATTTGAATGTGTTATGCCTTTTTATGTCATACCAGCAGCAATAAAGGATTAAGCTTCAAAGAGGCCTATTCTTTCATATCAATATGATAATCAGTTGGGTTTTACCAGTCATTTAGGTAGCTACAAGACTTGCAGCAATATAAAGCCAAGATTAAGTATTTTAGAAGGCCAGTATTCTCATTAGTAGTAGTAGTAGTGGATATGGTAGAGGCATAGTCAATATGTGGTAGAAACAAAGTCAATAGATGGTACCCTATTGGCACATGCCACACCATACATAAGGGGTCTGGGAAAGCTACTAAAAATTACTAACATTAAATCAGATGTCAATCTGATTTAAATCTGATTTTAGTACTACTATTTCTTTTCTACTACTACTACTACTACTAGTACTAGTAGTCAATTTGCAGTTGAATTCTGGTAGCAAAAAAACTTGAATTTTAGAAAAATGGTTTCCTGGAACCCCCAATATTCATAATCAGGTTACTTGTACTACTATGCTTACATAGGCGATGCACAGAACTGATCTTGCACACATCCTGCATGCACACTTCTTGTTGTAGCAACAGTCTATGCTAGTCAAAGTAGTCAGAGATCTGGTAGCTTCCAGTACTTAGAATTATGCTGGGCCCTCCGGAACCAACACGTGTGTGTCCCCCCTTTGAAATCTAATATCGGGGGTATGATTTCGTGTTTTTTTTTTCAAATAAAAAAACCCACGTTTCTAAAACGTGGGTTATTTTTCACAAAAAATAACCCATGTTTTAAAATGTGGGTTCTTGGGTTCCTGGGTTAACCCACAAATAACCCATGAATAACCCAAGAAAAACCCACAAACCTGCTGGTGGTGGGCCTTTTTCCAAAAATTAAAAACAGTGATTAATAACGTTAATGACTAAAATACTTAACATCCTTGGTTCTCCATCAACCCAGATGACTGTAAATTYGTGGGTTATTCGTGGGTTCTTTCGTGGGTTCTTTTGTGGGTTATTTGTGGGTTCCTGGGTTCTTTCATGGGTTATTTTTCAAATTAAAAAACCCACGTTTTTCTAGGGGAGGAATTCGAAAAGGGGGATGTGCGCGTGGGTACCGGAAGGCCCTTTTTCATGTCTTCCCAGGCGTTGTTTCTTCCGAGTTCAACCAAAATACCACCATTCTAACCGACATAACGGAAGAATTGTGCGCCTATGTTAAAATGGCGCGTTGGTCTGTCCTGTTACTACTGCGAACTGACATGGCGCTGGTTCGGTTTTTGATCGGCCTAAATTGAACCGAACCTAACCAACCACCAACCATGACGTGTAAGAATATGTGGAGTGTGACATTCTTTCTAAAACACGCGGTCGGAGTCATCCCTGCTCGCATTTCGTACTTGGGCGGTGTAAGTGGCAGTTAAAGTTTTTTTTAAACAGTACATTCCATTGGCTCGTTCGTGGTTTCAGCGGGTATTTGCATCTTGTTTCGCTGAAAATGATAGGGATAAAACCGTTCGTTAATGCACAAGCCCAGCAAAAGATTTCACGGGGCGTTGAAATGAAAAGTTCAGCCTACATTGTTGCTGTTGCTCTTGTCTCCCGACTCAGTAGTGCAATCGATATTGTTGTTCCCCTGTTCTATCCATCGCATCACGACCTAACCTTGCTATATTGTGATCTTGTATGGTGTCTCCGGTAGAGACTGCTGGTATAGCCACTATAAACACGAAGTGGCAGCATGCTCAAGCTTCGTCCTTTTCGTGGGACCGCTCCGCAGCAATATCGCAATGGGACAAGGGGATCGAAAGAAAGACCACAGCGGCGCGCATCTGTTGTGACAAAGCTGCTAGCAACCTCTGAAAAAGCGAAAGAGGCAATATCGAATCGCTCGGCATTGAGAAAATCCAAAGAAAAGAATGTAGGAGGCAGTGTTTATCGACCGCAACCCAATGAAAAGAAGGACCACGAATCTACGAAAACCGTAAAGAAGTGGATGCGACGCGTCCTTCCGAAAGAATTCTCCTCTCCGAGGCCCGATGGCAAGCCTGGTTTGTTCCCAAGAATACGAAAGACAACAAGTGCGAAGAAAAGCGATGGAAAATTATCTCCGACCGTCATTGCGTGCTGTAATACGGTCACGGATGAATCTTCTTCGAAATATAGCCGCAGCAAGAACGACGATAGTCCTCGTGAAATGATTCTAGCTGGGCCGTTGTCTTCGTTCGGTGACATTCTTCGATCCATCGAAAACAATGGCGCTACTTTGAGTACTATGAGGGCCGATTCGATTAGTAAAAGACACAACGAGAATATCTTTTTCGAAGACGACGATACTTGCGAGAGCGCAGAGGTTGCTGCGCAAACTGTTGCTGTCAACATCAAAAAGAGAGAACTCAAAAGCTCATGTTCTACAAGAAGTAGGAACGAAGGGCTTTGGGATATGCATTCAAAGGATTCGAAGCATGGCAAAGAAGAAGAACCACCAGTCATTCGTGAAGAACAGAAGAATTTATCTACTTCAAAAGCAGAGATTCTTAGCAAGCTCTTTCCGTTGAGAAATCAAAATACCTGCGAAACTGAAGAGACGCCAATAAATACTCTAATGCAAACAACAAAGCATGACGAAAAAGCAGTAGACAAAGAGAATGACGACCGAGAGATACATTTTAGTCAATTCCGAAGAGCAGATATTATCAGCTCATTGTTTCCCTTTGGTCATCCCGATGACAGGAAGAAGGAATGGCCAGTAGCCGAGTCAAATACTGAAACTTATGCCGAACGAAATGAAACCAACTGTTCGGATAGTTCTGTTATGGCTACATCTCCTCTTCATCAAACGGAGTCAGCAATGACTTCGAGGGAAATCGATGAGAAGCTTCGAGACGAAACAAATGAGAATGTTAACGATAGCCTTCGTCCTACTGAATCTGGAGAGCAAAATGAAGACAAATTTATTGGATTGGTCATTACTTTTGATCCTACATGGGATCTCCTCGTGCCAGATGAGTCAAATTTCTCGACAATAATGCCACGGTCGAGGCTCAAAAAGTTCCATGAGATTGAAAATTACACTGACTCTCTGCTCGGAAATTTCGCAGAAGACGAATTCTCTGAGGAGTCAATTGATTTGATTGCAGGACTTGATGAGAGCTTCGACACCGAGCCATCGTTTTCAAAAGACTTTGTAGCTCCGAAAAGCTTGAGCGGTAGCTTTGAATTAGGTTTTCATTTTGATCGTGAGCGATTTTCGAAGGTTGATCCTCTCCACGAGGAAGAAATTTGTTTTTATTCAGACGACGAATCATCGATCGAATCTAGGACTGCAAAGTGTCAAATGATCAATTTAGAGACAATGTCACAACTACAAAATGGAATTGAAATTTGCTTTCCAGCTGGAAAGAGAACGGAAGTAATATTCCGTCTCGTAGAATCGGACAACGCTGGTCAAGATGAAGATGTATGCTGCAGTACAACTACATCGGAAGAGTACACCGATTGTATTGAGTACGAGCAACAGGTTCCAGTGAACAACCATACAAATAGTCCTATACATAGCTCCACACAGAGCCCCATACCGATATTTGAGTCAACCCCAGAACTCCATTCACCTGTTCTCATCAAGGAGCTTACCGCTGCCAATCTATATTTGCCGCGTATAGTAAACAAAGATGCTTCCGATGAATCATCGCCAACAAATGAAGCTGAAATCGCAACACCGATATTTCAAACAGTACCGAATAAACATCTCAAAACACCACCACACGTTTACCCTGTGCTCTCGCCCCGTTCAGGAACGTCGACTTACTATTCTATCCTATCTAAGGACACCCCTGATTCACGTTATGAGGGAAAGGACGCATGCAAGATCCAGTTTTATGATGCAGTCATGGAAAAATCTCCCGCTATCCCTTCAAACTATCGCGACGTGCAAAATATTGATTCCTTTCACAGTCCTATGGGTGTTTGTAACTCAACATAGCTCCATATACAACAGCTTGAACTCTAAGATCCGGTTGGGCATTAAAAGCAAGGAATTCTTGTAGTGTTCCATTTTTATTTTTTGGAACCTCAAAGCAAACCATATGGACACTAATGTTTCTGTAAATTAAGGCATCTCGTCTAATCTGCCATCTGCATCAGATGACGCATTGTAATATTTTGATCACACCACATGAGTCACATATGCAGTAGACTGAGGGTATGTTATTACAGTAAAAATAATTTTATGCATTTTTTGAACTCGTGTGTGTTGTGTGTTATACACAAGCTGATGGAAGCTTCCCCTGTATACTCAATACAGTCAGCCATAAGAAACTAAGACTGTGTGTGCTGTGTTAACTTCTTCATAACTCTGTCCCAATTGCATGACTTTGGTTTTTTTAGTTTTCATGGTTTTTTAAAGAGAAATCCTATCTCAAACTGGGTAGAATACAGTGCAAATTCTACACAAAATAAGACTGAAATGAAGAAACAAGTATAAAACAAAGAAAGAATTATAAAAGAACTATGAAACCACTTTTCTAACAAGACTGAAACAAAGAAAAAAATGAAAAACAACTTTAATGCATGCCACTTTTCTACTCAATTCATTTATTCTGTCATAATTTCCAAACAAGAAAACACAAAACACTCCAAACCAAAACACCATAAATTATCACACAAACAGTCCTAGGCACCAACATAAAATTTTCATAACATCATGATGGATGAAAATGATTCTTTTTATGATGACAACAATTGTTCAGAAAGTACCAGTTTGGGTGCGAAATAAGACATGACAGCTTTTTAACAGTAGTAATTTTATGGTTCTCTACTTGTAGAACAATAGTCTTATTTTACACCCGGAACATAAAGCTGTCACTTAGTTCCACCTGGAACCAAAGATACTAATTTATATGGAAGTATTTTCTAATTTCGAGTACTTCTGAGCTCACTTTTTGAGAATTTGGATCGGCAAAATGAAATTGATTTCCTGACACTTGATATTGACATGGAATATAATTGAAATGGGAGTTGAAGAATTGATTCCAAGAACAGAATTCTCTTGAGGGAAAGAGAATTGAGGTCAGTGAAACAAAATCAATATCCAGACACTGCTATTTAACATGGAATATAATTGAAATCAGAATTGATTCAACAAATAGATTTCTCTTCTGTTGATGGAAACTGTTTTGAGAATTCTTTTGGGAATTCAGATCAGCAAAACAAATCAATTTCCAGGCACTACTTATTAACATGGAATAGAATCAAAATCAAAATTGATTCCAAGAACAGATTTCTCTTATACTTCAGCAACTTCACCAACAACCATTCCCTTCAAAACAACTATAAGACCACCTTTGTACTCATTCATTTTTCTGTCATAATTTCCAAACAAGAAAACACAAAATACTCCAAACCAAAATACTATAAACTATCACACAAACAGTTGTACTAAGCACCAAAATAAAATTATCATATCACCATGATGGATGATGATGATTCTTTTTATGATGATGGTAATTGTTTAGACAGTATTGATGCAAACCTATCTGATGATTGTTTTGGTCCAAACCCAAGCAGCAATCATCCTTCCCAAGAGGATGGAAGTGTTCTCAGTGGTGACGGTATGGGTTCTCTTGGAAGTGCTTCTGATGCCACCTATTCTGATGTGTCCTTTGATGAGATCCAAGAACTCCTTGACCATGACCTATCTGATTCATCTGATCTGGAACAAGATGAGCTGGACTATATTTGCCAGGACTCAATCTTCATGAGTCCCACCAAAAGGTTCCCTTTTGGTATGTGTAGGATGTTAGACAATGGTGGCAACAAAGAAGAACTCAACAATGACAATGGAGACAAAGACAAAGACAACGACGCAGGCAACAATGTCACCCATCACCAACCTMCTCGTGTGAGGAATCTTGTGCAATTGTTTGACCAAGCACATGGCACCAGCACTGGTCCAAGTCCACTAAAGAGGAAAAGGTCAGCAACTGTAAGAACTAGTAGTAGTGCTCCTGCTGGAAGTATCATTCATGATTATCTTCAACAAGAAAGAGTCAACTGGGTTTCCTTTGATGTTGAGACTGGTGGTAAAAGGTGTGGGATCCTTCAATTGTCTGCAGTTTTTTCATTATACTTATTTACAGTGATGACAAGAAGGATGCTGTAATAAGTAGAGTACATAGTGTAGTAGTAGTAGCAGCAGGTGGCAACATTTGGCAACACAAGTTATGAAAAAGTTAAAGGGTCATTAAGAGGCTTCTTTACAGTCATATAGAATCAGTTGAAATGGCACCACGACCAGCAGTAAGTGTAGGTACGCACATATGCTAAAACTTACAGTATGTACCTCATACCAATCATTTTTTGATTGTATGAGTCATAAGATCCAACCATATGGATTCAAACAGTCCCTGTAAGGTCCATTTGGTTTAGTTGAAGCAAATGATTGAGCTCAGAAGAACCGTGCCATACCTGCCTTACAATTGAAGAAGAATTGTACAATTGTATTGATCATTTAATCAAGCTAGTCAATTGATACGGACAAATTGTCAGATTTTTGTTGGTAACCTTTATCAGGGGCCCCAGTGCTATGGGGCGAGACCTTTTTGGCATCAAATGTACCAGCATTTTGCCTTCATACTAACAGTGTCATATACCAACTATTTTGTTAGTTCATTTTGGAATGGATACATGCACCTTCTGCAATGTACTTTGAAGAGTGCA
This sequence comes from Pseudo-nitzschia multistriata, assembly GCA_900660405.1. Lineage (NCBI taxonomy): Eukaryota > Bacillariophyta > Bacillariophyceae > Bacillariales > Bacillariaceae > Pseudo-nitzschia > Pseudo-nitzschia multistriata. Next base: position 21,232 of record CAACVS010000219.1, on the reverse strand, counting down.
CCACCATTCAGTTTTGTGAGCAAATCAGCAGTGTTTTCAGTCCAAGGAATCTTTGCAATCCTGACAGCACCAGATGCAACGCTCTCCCTAGCCTTGTGGTATGGCCTTCATTGTCACATTACTGCTAGACATTGGTTGCACCATCTATAGGTACCCCCATCATCCTAAGTTTATATCTCAATCCTTAAATCATTTCAATTGCAATCCTCATGGCAACATTCTCAGAACCAGAAGTTGAGGTCTCAACTGTAGACTGCCTTTTGGAATACCATAGAATTGGTGCACGATAAAGATAGATCAGGATACCTGTGTGAGAGCACCTTGTAACTGTGCAACCTCCATGGTCAGCATCAACAAAACAACTCATTACCTCAGAGTTGCCCAAAGGTTCTGGCATATCTGGAGGCAACAATTCTTCAGCTCCAGGATAGAATTCAGATCAATCACAGTAGGAGAAATGATCATCACTAACTTCAGGTCTTGTGTCATCACTTGCATGAGTCATAGCTAAGATCCAACCATATGGATTCAATTGTATGCATGATTCAAACAAAACCAGTGGCCATTCTTCTGATTTTGGAAGCAGAGGGTAGTAGGGGCAATGCAGCTGCAAAGGAGCATGGGGAGGTGCAGGGTGGATTTGAGACATGTGTTGTTTGCCCATAGGGGGTGATGTCAGCAAGGGTGTTGGGGTGTTCTAAAAAAAATCTTAATATTATATTTAACCTCGTGAACTAGAAGAGGCACTAAATGGCCAGAACCATAGCTTTTGTTAGAAAGAATGCTTCTAGCTGCTCCAAGGGGCGGCACTTCTCTCCGAGGAGTTTTGGTGGAAATGCAACCAGGGGTTGGGTTCACTGAAATTAGAAGAATTGATTTAACTTGGTTTGGAGTAAACTGGAAGAATTGACGGGGGGAGCCAAATTATCTGGCATGACTGGTTGTTTGTGTTGCCACTCTTTGGAGTAGGCGTCAAAGACCAGTGAATCTTGTGTGACGCTCTCTGGTGGTTGTTTACTATGAGGCAGTGGAGCAAAGTACTGGGTAATAGGGTTGGTGTTGGAAGCCGAAGCACTCATAGTAGCTTGAGTGACACTCGCCAGAATTGATTTCTCCTAGATTCGATGACAATATGAGAGCATGGAGATAGGTGTCTGTATTAAGAAGGTTTCCATATCTTCTGGGAATAAGTGAGCATGGGACAGACAAGTCTGTGATTTCAATTCAAATAAGGTCTGAACTTTCATCACCACCCGCTGTTGATGCTTTGCTTGCTTTTGAGAAAGCATATGGCCATGGAGATTGTTTTTTTGCTGCTCCCATAGTGCTATATAGGAGGTGATGGGGTGTTTCTATATTGAGGCTGCATGTGCACGAGATTACGTGTACTCTTAGTATGTTTAAGTGTGTATGAAAATTGAAATTATAAGATTAAGATTACCGAGCGCGTTTACGAGAATTCCGAAGTTCCGATTAGAACCTCATGTAGACCTGGTAGGGAATCTACACGAGAGTTCTCTATTCCGGACTCGTGACATCTCTATTCTTCGTGAGGTATTCTCGAATAGTATCTTAGACCTCTCACGATCCTCAACTGAGGGATCGTATGATACATATATATGAATAGTATATTATGATATGTAGGTAGGAATGGTATGTCCTTCCATTCCGAGGGAGCATCGTATGTACGTATGCTTCCTTCTTAGTACGTACGTATGTATACTTCCGATACAGTACGTACGCATCTGTTGCAGCATGCTGCTGCACACAGTGCGTCTATGACGTCTGCCAGGTGTAATGTAAGGAGGTGCTGGCAGGGTTCTATGGTAAAGTAGGTACCACTTATGCACATGTCAGAGGGTGTAACAGTGTCAAGGAGTGTTTTGAGGTGTTGGACTATGGTTGTAACCAGACAGGGGATAGCCTGGCTTGCATGATTATGGACAGTGGCTAGGCAGTTGCTGTTCTTCTGATTTTTGAAGCAGAGGGTGGGGAAGGGTGGGGTCAAGGAAGATGTCATTGGCCCAGAGGGTGACGTCAACAAGTATAAGGGTGGTGGTGCAGCAGGCGGTGCCAGGAGGATGTTGGGTGTATTCACTGGGAAGGAGGAGGTAGAAGAAGGTGATGACCGCCATCTGGCCAATGGCAGACATCATCAGGCAGGGGTAGTTGATGCCAAGGGTGGTGAAGGAGGTAGTGTGGAAGCTGAAGGAAGGCAGCCAGGTGGTGGGTCACTTTGTGCAAAGCCAGCCAGAATTTGCTTCAGGGCTTTAGGGTAGGCCTCTTGGGAAAGTCCCAGCCGGCTTTGTTGGCCTGCCAGTTAGAGCGTCATGGAGATGACACAAAGCAAAACTTGGATGGTTGGGGTACAAACTTTGGGGAACTTTGGAGCTGCTACCAATGACTTGACTGGAATGCACATCAATGGCGTAGGCTGCCAGGACTGAGAGCTGTCAGGGTTATGAGGTGGGCAGGGCAGGGTTGAGTTGAGGGAAATTTGTTGCCAGCTATTTGCACCAAAGGTGCCAAAACCATGCAGTTGCTGCCATGACGCCAGTGGAGATGATGGCTGCATTGGAAGCACAGAAAAGAGCTTTGAGGTTGTGGAGGCAGGGAAGAGGTACTGTGTCCAGGCGCAATACTGTGGGAGAAGGGGGAGAGGGGTCTGGAGGTGAATGCGGAGAGGAACAAGACAGGGTCAGGCATACTAGGGGTGTGAGGCAAAGCCCACCATCACATTGTGGGCCCCCATGATGTGGTGGATGTCAAGGGGCGCAACCTGTTGGGAGCAGAGGTTTAAAGCAAGGGTGCAGATAAGGTGGGTGACTGGGGATGTGGCTGCGTGGAACTTGTTGGTCAAGTATACTGTAGCAAGGTTGTCTCACCAAATGGTGATGGTGAAGGTTTGCATTGTGGGAGTTGAGGTATGCGGTCAGTACCACCAAGACTTGGAGGATGCTTCCTGCAAGTTCGAGGTCACAGATGGTGAGGCTGCTTGGCCCTAGGTCCTGGAGGCAAGCAACAACATCCTGTGGCCATTGGATGAACCAGACAAAGGGGGGGAGGGCACAAGCACTGCTAAGCTGCCAACTCTCCAGCTGGAGGCATCAGCTAACCCTAGTAGCTTGGGAGATGGCAATGTTTGGACATGTCAGGGCAAGTTGAATGAGTGTTCATCAGTCATCAAGAAGGGCCTTCAGGGTTGTGGTGTGGAGCTTGGAGGCAGGTGCCTTTTGTGCTTTTGCCTTGAGGTGGTTGGTGGGGCAGAGGAGGGCTTTGCCACAAGTGATGGCAATACTGGCAAACTGGAGTTTGCCCTGTAGGATTTTGAAAGTTTTGAGGTAGACAATGGAGGGCATGCCAATTTCATGTAATAGTGCAAGGATGGATTCTTGTTTCTTTGGGGGGAGGCTGATGATGCAGGCAAAGTTATCAAACTGCCAACCTAGGGTTTCTTTGGAAGTGCCCCAGCAGCCTTCCTGGAGGACTTTCTTGTTGGAGACAGCTGGTCCCATGTTGTTGCTGGAGACATCCCATCCCAGCAATGTGTTGTCACTGGCGTGCAGCAGGTACCAGGCTACAGTTTGACAATGGCTGGGGTTTGAGGTAGTATGCACCATGGATATGAAGCCAACAATGTTGACTTCACAGCAGGTCAGAAGTGGTGATGGTGTGACAAGAAAGGGTGGTCCAGTCAAATGCCATGATGGTGTCCTCCATGGGGTTGAGGGTGACACTGGAGCTTAGTGTCGTGGTGGCAACATTGCATGCAGTTTTGTGGTGTGGCCGTGCAGAAGAAGGGGGGGTTCTTGCTCCAGCCCATTTGCAATGAGTCAGGGATGATGAGTTGAATGAGATCAGATACTTGTACGGTGGGGAGGATGCAGGCAAAGTTTCAGGAATCATTGGCATTGACAAGCATTCGTGCACCAGTAGCCATCCTTGAGGTCAAGTTTTGAGAAGAGGCCAGGAGTGCCCAGGCCATGGTGTTGACATGCCTTGGGACAACATGGCCCAGTTTGAACATTGCATGTTGGGGGGCCAGGGTTTTGTTGGAGGATTAATTGATGAAGGGGACTGTATGAGTGGGGAGTTGAAGTCAGAACAAGAGCTCAAGTATCATATGGTAAGCTTGGAATTTGTGGGGGGTGACTGCAATGGGGCTGACTTTTTATTTTTGATGGCATCCCAATCAATGATGTGGCAGCAGCCATCCTCAACTCTTGTAAGGGCTTTCAGCATGGCACGTGGCTGTAGTTTAGGGTGAATGGGCACTTGGATGTGAGCCTTGTATGACTGCAGCCTCAATTTCAGCCAGAGTCCAGTTTTGCCCTCATTCCACTGGGCAGCCCTGACAGGACTAGTTGAGGAGGAGTGGGGCATGGTTGCGCAGGTACATGAGGGTGACAAAGGGCAGGGACTTACCTTGGGGGGCTGCAAGTGGGTCTGTGTGTGTGTGGGGGGGGGGGGGGCATCATGTGGTAGGCTGCTGGGCTGTAGGCGATGGGGAGAAGGGTGTTGCGTTATGTTTGGTTGGGGCTACTATTGTGGGCTGGCACTTGATGTGCGGGGTTGGACATCCGGTAGGTGTGGTGAGGGGTGTGAGCATCTTGGGGGTGAAACAAGGTGGGAATAAACAGGGCATATGGTGCAAGGCTACAGACAAACTGGTGTCTTTAAGGTTAAAGGTTAGGGGTGGGCGCTGACTTACTGCTGGCAAGGCTGTTGGAAAAGGTGAAGTCATCTGGGCAGATGCTGAGACACATAGTGAAGGTTGTCAATTGGTTGCGGAATGTGTGGTGGCAATGGTGGGGAGGCGCTGGTTAGGTTTTTTGCAGGTGGCAATTATTTTTATGCATGCTGCTGGTGGTGGTACTAGTTCCTTAATGTGTGGGAGGGATCTGTTGTCTTTGCAGTCTGGCTGATTCTGTTTTGGGTGGATGCTCCTCAGTGTTTTATTTGTGTTGTGGTGGGGTGCTTTTGTGGGAGGGAGGGCAGAACATGGGGGTTTGGTGCTGGTGGCTTTGTGGAACATGCCACTAGTAGCAATGGAGGCAGCAATGGAGGCAGCAAGGGTGGCAGCAAGGGTGGCAAGATTTGTTTTGGGCGTTTTGCCAGTGACAACATAGGTTTCAGCAGTGGCGAGGAGGTGGAAGAAAAAGAAGGCTTCGGTGGCAATTCTTGTGAGTTGCCGAAGTAGCTCTGCCAAGATTTTCATTGAGGTAGGCACTAAAGGATAGCATTTTAAGGTGCTTAATTGTACCTCATTTTTTACCAAGTTTTTTATTTATTTTTTCAGTACTAGAAAGGCTCTGTCTTCAAAATACTTGTCTGTCAGTGAGTTGGCGATAATTTGCATGTGTGTATGATTCTACGGACTTCGTAATGTGTATTGATATTTTCTTTCATGTACTCGTACCGTGCGACACCACAGATAACTTCGTAATACACAATGACGGAGAACATTTCTCATTTTTCGTTTGTTTGTGCATTCCCGCGCCGGCTGTTCAAACACGTGTGGTACGTGGTCGTAAACCTGAACAAGCGGCAAGAACACGCAACGGCCTCAAGCCACAAGAACTCTCGTTCATTCCTTCTCCGCAGGAGAAATGTTCTGTTTGCTCATGAACAGGTGCTTCGTTCCTTATCCGCTGCTAGTGGATTATCCATCTACGACGCACAACCAAATCTCTCAGACCTCTTTCAGGATTCCAACAAACCCGCAAACAAAATAGCAGCTTCAAATTCTCCAACTTGTTCATATTACAATGATACAGGGATATCTCTTCTTCCTTTTGCTTTTGTGTGTGTTGAGTTATGACGCCATGGCATTCGTGGGACACGCGACATCCAGACAGCAGAGTACTACTTCGTTGGATGCCCTAGGACGCAGAGAGGCTTTCTTTGGCATTACATCCGCCCTGGTAGCCGGCACCACCCTGGTATATAATCCCGAAGCAGCTTCCGCCAAGTATTCGGATTATGCCCGACGCGAGAAGGATTGGCACGATCGAGGAGAGGCTGGGCAAATCAAGGTGTCGACAGCGAAAGACCTCCGAAGGCAACTAGCAGAAATCGTTCCCCAAAACTCGGAGGGGTCCAAGATCTTTTGCCCGAACGGCGCTTCGGCAGCCGTGAGTCCCCTGATGGAAAATAAGTGCAGCGATACCCTCATGGCGCTTCCCTCGGTCTACGGGCGAACACAAGACTCCATGGGAAACTCGATTCCCGGGTTTCAAAAGGGATACGACTGGTCTGCTAGCCAATCTTCCAGCATGTCAGCTGCCGTTGGAGGGTTCCCCAAATATTAAATCAGCGAGCAAAACGTCGTTAAGCCCGTGTTGTGCGTGCGTGATTGGAGAGAACGGCGGAGTTTCCCAATGGGGAAGTGAGATGAGAGCGGGATGATACACGCAATCACTTTCACAGGCTGGAGGTGACAGCCAGCTGAGAACTCTGCTTTTATGGGAGTAATCGGATGTCTCTGTTGCTGCAACAATTCGATTCTGATTACTTATCAATTTATATTGACTGGCTAATTCTGGTCGACATTTTTTGATTAAATGCAGAACAAAAATCCAATATAATTCTTTATTGTAGGTTGACTGATTGAATGACGCAAAAAAATGAATTTCATGATGGTATGCCAAGCGATTTTCTTCGTGTCTTTCCTAATTTTATAGATTCGATTATTACACATGAATTTGCGGTCGAAGGTTGTAGAGACACTCAGTAATGAAGAAACACGATCGATAAGAAATCTGGTCCCCAAGGACGTCTTTTTTATTCTTGTCCACTCTCAAACCTTTCGTTCGTCTGCACCGATATCATTCACATTGATGTTTCTCGAGTTTGTGACCTTTTCGCACTGCATAAGTACTGTTATCTCTTTCGGACCGGAAAACCTTGTCTTGACTCGATGAGGTTTATCGTCACTTCCGCAATTTTTTCGATGCCAAAAATGCGTTGACGTCGCTTGAGAGAACTTCAAGTAACTCCGACACCACTTTGATATGTCCGACAATGGTTCTTGTATGTGGCCAGAAGCGTTTTGGGGTTCTTTCTCGATCATTCATGTCAAACCCTTCCCTAGAACAGAAACAGAATTTATTAAGTACTGTATTACATCTTCGGATGCCTTGGAGATCTTTGCCATGACAACTTTTTCAATCACCATGCAGTTACCAATCAACTCCTGATGCTGTTCCTCCTGGCCATCCTCCACCATAACACTCTTAAAGACTGAGATAATTATGAAGCGAAAATACTTCTCTGTGTCGTCTTTTGTGACTTAAGTCAAGATCGATAAGTCATCCAAAGTTTCAACTCTGATAAAATGAAGGTATTATTCGTCCTTGTCTTCCTTGTTGTAGTCATCATCTCCCATAGACGATTCATCGGTCACGACTGACATTTCGTCAAAAAGTTTGAATTCAGCACCCGCGGACGACGAGGTAATGGTAGAACTGTCGCCGTCTTCACTCAGACCACTACCATCGTGATTGACATTGGCATCGAAAACTTCCTGCACTGTGGATAAGGTCTTCGTTTCTTCATCTTCGCATACTTTCCAATCCTTTTCGTCCCGTTGTTCCACAGCAGGAGGATGGTACTCGTCTTCCTTGGAATGAAATGGAACCGCATGATGATCATCGCAGGTTTCTTGTTCTTCCCACCACGGATTGTCCTTCGCGATCTTCGAGTAGCCCGCCATGATATCGTTCTTCATTTCCTCCTTTGGGGTAGTATTGTTGGCGTTCTCTTGGGTACGAGCAACAGTACACTCAATTTGTTTTGAGTTGTCTTCGAGATGAATTTTACCCAGAAAAGAAGGAAGACTGTGTTCATTTTGTTTAGACCAATATTTTTTGATCAATCGTGCTTCGAAGGAAGATGCACAACTCTCACTGTTTTGGATAATATCAAACATTGCGAACGGCTTAGCAGTTTGTAGCTTATTCGAGCGTGTGCAGGTTGCGCTGTTACTTTTTTGCTTTGGGGGTTTGGGTTTCTCCTTGGTTTCACCTAGTCGAGGTGTGCAACGAGTGCCAAGTGAATCTGATGCGCTACGGGTGAGGTCATTATGTGCTGAAACGAGCGACGACGACAAAAATGGGCAAAGGAACATCAGTTTGCGTCACGGCTTGGAAACAAAACCATATTAAAACCACAACGGACGTATACTTCAAAACGCCAACGCATTCGTTTCCAACTTACGACTGGCAAAATTGAAATCACCAATTACTCCATGACTGTCAAGAAAAAAGTTCAACGAACTATCCGGAATCGGGATAATTCGGTGTCGGTAAAATTAAGCTGATTTTTTTTTCTGATTTATGCTGAGACGGATTGATTCCTTATTCGTGTCAAAATCGGCACCGTGAAACTTTTGCGACGAAAGGGCAAACGTCACTAACAAGAACTTCAAACTTGAAGGGGATGAGAATATGGATAGTTCAAGCCATGAACTATCTCATCAGGTGAATGCGGAGATCTAAATAGAGCCAATGGTGTGGGTTTTGTTCTTCGGCATGTTTCGAAAGAAAAACTGTCACAGTATGGTACGAATGATGGTGTCGTTTGTCTTCAGTCACACAAAGCCAACCTAGGCGCAGTTGTTCCTAACTGCTACGGTACGGCACTTTAGCCTCGTCTTTCCTTCTTCCCTTATCGCTCTTGAGGGCCTCTTGGCACTGTGGTGCCGTATGTTCATACGTTTGTGGTCTGATATCATCAGGATCTAAGTGGTCAACTATTCAAACTTTCTAAGTGTTTGCCTAAATTAGGATTTGACTAATGTGATTAGATCTACATGTAAAATGTGTAATTGTCTGGGGTTCATGGGTTGGTATACACTGTTGACCTGCTATTAGTACTGTTTTGCCATGGGTTTGTTGTCTCCATTGGAACACGACCTACTACTTGTTGTTTGGTGGTAGGCCCATTGTTGTGTTTCAGCAAAACTGGGGAATGTGGGGTGTCAGTCCTAGTTCCTGTTGTCAGTGTCATTGGAGCTGTTGTCACTGTTGGAAATTGCCAGTGCTGTGGTTGCCTTGCAGCAGATCTCATATGTGGCAAGGATGCAGAGGTGATTGCAGTGCTCATATTGGCTTGGCTGGGCTGCATGGGCGCCGTTGTGCCAGACAGGAAACAGTTTGCTGTCAATTTTGGTCTGCATGACTTCTGTGGCATTGCCTGCCAGAGATATGAGGTGGTATTGGAGGACATTGCCAATGTGGTAGGCGTGCTGGATCTGTACTAACCTTGGGTTGTGATCTGGTCCAGGTTGTGTCTGGCCACAACTACTACTAAGAGGTGGTAGGGGGCATAGTACACGACCAAAGTGGTGTGGTGGCGGGTGTCACGTGGTATTGTGGAGTTGTCTTTGGTTATGGCTTGGCAGGCAATCTCCATGGCAACCGGATTAATGAGGCAGTTGGCTAGGTTGTTGCAATACATCTACCCAATGTATGAACATAAAATCAGAAAGATATATATATGGTTAACAAATTGAGTGAATTTGTCATCCTAGTAACCAATGAATTCATGAAAGAACTAAGCAATCAAGACTCAAATGAAGAAGCCAGTGTCAAGGATTATTGATCTGTTGAATGAGGATTGACCAAAAAGGATTAGTATGTAGAATTGTGCAGTTGATCAAAAAGCAATCCTTGGTCTCACAACCTTAAATTAGCTACCTTACTAATCAACCAACACCGATAAACTTACTCTAAAGTAGTATAGATTATCATGTCTGAATGGAAATTGCCAATTTAATGTCATCCGAGACGTGTATGAAATGATGTGGAGATAGAGCTTCACCCGAACACATAGTAAGCACAACACTGGATGAACCCTTATTATTTGTGTTTTGGTCCTGATGTTTTTCGGTGTGGCTGGCCTTGACTTTTAAGCGACGGATCTAATCAGCGAGGTTAAAAAGGACATTTATTTTGCTTTGCTCCTGATGAGGGGTTCGTTGGCAGACGGCCGCTTGGTGAAAAGTTGGCTATGCTGACACCTACAATGGTTTGCAGCTTGTGAAATTTTCCTCTTCGTCGACACCTTACAAATGATGGACCAATGGTATTGCTGATAGGTACGACAAATGACTGGTTGCTACCAGAGGATAGCGTATGTATTGTGTCAAAGCGGACAGTTTTGTCCCGGCGACCGTAGTCTCCGACAGGGGTTCGGTCCCTTTGATGTTTTGTGTCGTCTCTGCAATCGATATTCTCGACCTCAATCGCTGTCACATTCATAGGTTTCCGATCATGAATTGCGTTTGGGTTCAGCTTTGGATTACGGGAATCGTCAGTATTTGTAGCATCTGATTTCCACTTGCTCMGTCTCCGGCTTTTCCACCCTCGATGTTCCGTAGAAAATAGAGAACTTCTATTTGCAGTATGGCTCACGGTTGGGAAAGTTGAAATGGGAATATTCGTATCGCCGGTTTGGAAGTCGTAGAGGATAGAAATTTGCCAGGCGAACGATTCGTATTCATCGGTCCGCTCTCTCACCCTCGAGGCGAGCACTACCACCACGCGAATGCGACGAGTCGAGGATGGAACCGATCCGATGGCTTTGTTTGGCTGTAGAGACAAGGTTCGGAGCGTGCGTCAAAAATATTGCACCGTTTCAAAAACAGATCAGATTTCGTACCCTAATAATTTGCCTCTGGATATGGGAACCATCGCGTATGAGATTGCACGAAGTGCCCACCACAGGCACGATACCTCCGCCCGCCGTGCGTGCATCTCTGCTTGGCTAAACGAGCCACCAACCTAAAATGGCTTTGTAGAAGATTTTCCGGCATCTGTTGGCGTGTTCATGCTGCCTTTCTTCTTTTTGTTTTTCTTCCTCCTCTTCTTTGTGTTCGAGTGCTTCGCTTCACCGTCGTTCGCCCTCGCTTTCGGTGCGGCCTTGTCCGGCTTGGGTGTGGCCTCACTTTTCGCCACCGGCGGTGTTTGCACCGCCAAACCCGCGGCGGATTCTTCGAGCACGAGCCTGAGGTCCATCAGGACGGGGGACAGATCTTTCGGGAGGAGTGCGTCGTCGTCGTTGTTGTTCGAGGGGTCCGGTGCGTCAAAGACCGGCCTCGCCACGGGTCGGTACTCCTCCGAGATCCGCCGCTGGTAGATCTTGTCGGCCCGCCGGTCGTCCCACTGCTCCCGGAGGGCCTGCCGGGCCTTGAACTCGTGGACCAGGACCCTGGCCACGTCCCGGGGGATCTTCTTTGCGGATGGTTCACGGGAGCAGACGCGGCGGACGAGCCTCGCCGTGGCGAGCTCGAGGGCCCGCCAGTAGGCCTCGAGGGTCTTCATCGGCTTTTGCCACCAGGTGTGCATAATATCGTGCTGGATCCCCTGGAGCCAGTACTGGGCGATCCATTCCGATTCCAGCTCCGTCATGACCCTCTGGCAGTAGCGTACCACCTTGGCGTCCACCTCCGCCGCCGGATCGCTGCTGTCGCTGCTTCCGTCGATGGCCTCCAGCTGCCCGCGAAAGCGCTTCCGGGCGATCTTGGCCCGCTTGAGGATGTACTCGTAGGTGTCCTCTGCCGTGACGGCCACCCGGTGGGTGCTGCTGATGCGGTTGCTCTGGCTCCCGGCCAGGACGCAGTGCTGGTGGGTCTCGTTGAAGGATCCCAGCAGAAAGTAGGCGTCCCCGTCCTTGGTGTCGACGACGATCGGTCGGGCGGTGCTCCCGCCGTCCGGGGACGGCCGTAGAGCGATCCTCCAGTCCCACCGKGAGGACCGCTGCGTCGGCAGGCAGTGGTAGACCCCGATCGAGGAGCCGGGCTCGAGGGACGAGTCGGCGTGCCAGCTCACGGAGACCTTTCCCATGCCGTAGTCCGCCTCCTCCTTGAAGCCGACCCGGGTGTGGATCGTCGGTTCCATGTAGTTAATCAGGGTAAGGTTGTATTCGCAGTGCTGGTGGTCCTCGAACCGCCGGGTCATCCGGATCATGTCCCGGTTCATCTCCCCGATGGATTGCATCAGCGGCGACGCGCCCGGCCCGGACCAGGCGTGGGCGAAAAGACGGAGGCCCAGGTACTTGTAGGTGATCCCAGGGTTCCCAACGAGGGTCCTGCGGACAAAGGTCCGCGAGGAGTGTTTCCCCCCGGCCATGACCACATCGTACTGGTAGTAGTTCGCGTCACGCAGGCGCTCCAAGGTGTCCCGAGCCCGATCGTGGAAGCCCTCTGGCCGGAGGTCGTCCACCGAGCAATGGGCAAAGCCCTTGTAATGTTCTGCGACGTGTTTTTCGAAATTCGGATCGCTGGGCGTCAGAAAACGCGGCAGTGACGACGACGAGTAGGACGTTGTTGTTGTTGTTGTTGTTGTTGTTGTTGTTGTTTTTGTGGCTGTGTTTGTTGTTTTTGTTGCCGGGCGCGGCTGGGTGGATGCATCGCAGTTGTCTCTGCCCGATTCGCGCCTTCGTTTTCTCCCGCCGCCCTTGCTGCTTTTAGAGGCCATGTTGCTGTGTTTGGCGGAGATACTCTGTGGAGGGGACGAAAGAATATTAATCTAGAATCGTGATTCTTTTTTGGGTCTCACTTTGCGTCGTCGGAGGGCGATCAGAGGTTTTCTGTTTCCAACACGATGGGTTTGCCGTTTTTCGTTCACACACCCCCAGTCAGTGTCGTCGTTTTCTGTTTCAGTTTTTGTTTTTGTAGTATCGTACAGTACGGTACTCGAATCGGAATGGATGGTGGCGCATACGGTACGGTACGAAACATTGCAACGAGTGTGCGTTTTTTGGTCGAATGAGTCGTTCATTCGACGCATGGAACCGTGGCTTGTGACATATGACAGCCTTGTTCGCGCCAAAAGGTTTTGGAAACGGGGAAGCCACAGAGAAGGGAACCTACGAACGAATGAACAACCGCCCCTACGGTAGCGGTAGGTACGGTACCTCATGAGGAGGTACGAGTACGATACAGCAAAGTACGTACCGTATTCCCGCCCTTCCCTTGCGTCGCATCGCATTGGACCGAGTAAGTATCGTACTACTATTTCTGTATGTAATACGGTACCGTACCGTACGGTACGGTCGTGAAGTACATACGGTACTTCTACGAATTTTCATACTCAAAATCGTAACAACAGAACGAAAATCGTAAATCGTAAAATACAAAAAATTATTGGTACCGGTACGAACTGAGAAAACAACATCCGAACAGCAATCGTGTTATCGTACCGGTAAAGCAAGCAGTCTAACGAACTTAGTATTGTATCTGTACTGTACTGTACTGTACTGTACTGTCCAAACCCATTCGATCTATCTCGTAATCTGGCAGGGAAGGAGCAACAAAGCATCGGGAATCGCAGCGAGCAATATTGGCAGAGAAACACTCACAAACAAAACCAATATCCGAGATAGAGAGCAAGGGAGACAGATCCGGGCACCAAACCGCAACAAAATGGTCGCGATGGACCGACCGACCGTGGCAGCTCCCCCGCCACCGTATTTCAACGAGGAGGACATGATCGATGATTACTTCGACGTCCACGATGAAGACTTTGGCGGTCCGCCGCCGCCCCCTCCTTCGGCCGCGGACGCCGGAGCTGCCGCAAGCAAACACGCAAACACCAACGCAAAGGCACCTCCCGACGAGGACGAGTATTACAAAGACGCAGAAGAGGACGAGGACGAAGACCACTGGGAGGAAATGATGGCGATCGAGGTGGAGCGACAACAACAACAACAACAACAACAACAACAACAACAACAACAACAACAGGAGGCGTCCCCCGGAGAAGCAAGAGAAACCTTCGAAACCGCCTTTGCCGGGACGACTGCCGCCGCTGCTTCCCCGGACACCGAAAACGAATCCAGAGACGGCAACAGTGGAAGGAATGCCGACGACAGCGACGCATACACTACCGTGGAGGAATACCTGGCGGCTCGAAGGCAGGAAAACAATCTCTATAGTTTCGAACGGTAGGTGGCCAGTATTGTGGTCTCGTGACAATCACGTCGAGCGTGTTGGATAGACAGAGCGATGGGAGGGGTGCCCACGGCGAACCAATCCGCCGAAGGAACTTCCCCCCACCGGCCGATGCCATTCTTCGGTGCCGTGCAAGCGCTTTGATCCGAGAACGACGGCGTTCGTAAGCACACGATGCATTGCTGCGGAATTGCATTTCCACCACCACAGTACCGGACGGCATCACGTCGGATCCCATGCCTTGCCGAATGGGAGAAAGCACCACGATTTTGTGGTCTCGAATTCTATCGCATCCCATTTCATCAAATCGAATCAGATGAACTTGATCCCATGTCGATCAATGCAAATCAATCGACCTGGTTGTTTGTTTTGTTTCTCACACTCTTTCGTTGTTTGCCTGTTACCCGTCGTTTCCATCCCCGCATCCCCCAGCTACAAGACGACAACGAGCTGGAGGGAACCCACCCCGGGTCCCCCGGGCGAGCGGCGAAGCGCTCCGGCCAACCCCTTCAATCGGAAGCGCGAAGGCGTGGGCCTGGCGGCCCGTAAGAACTCGGCCCCCGAGGCCCGCCTCCTGCGGCTCCTGGAGGCCGGGGGGTCCTCCCCCGGGGGAGGGGGAGGAAGCCGCCTCTCGCAGTGCTCCCGGTCGTCCTCCGGCCGGACCAACGTCTTTGCCTTTCCGCCCAGCGGGGCCGTCTCCCCGACGGTCCCGGTGACGCTGTCGGGCGGCAAGCGGGTGTACGTTCGATGCGGAGGCATTAGCGGGAACCCCACGGCCCGGGTTGCCTCGCCGTCGCCCCGAAAGCCTTCCGCCGTCCTTGGGGTGAGCATGCGAGAGCTCCTGTGGAGGGTGGAGCGGGCGGAACGGAACCGCATTGTTTTGTCCCGGACCCGCGCTTCCTGGTCGGCAAGCGGGGACAAGACCCACGGCGGCCGCCACGACATGCTGTGGGTGGACAAGCACGCCCCCCGGTCTTTCCCGCACCTTCTGTCGAACGAGCGGACCAACCGGGAGGTTCTGAGGAGCCTGAGGGAATGGGATCCCTACGTCTTTGGAAAGGCGCCACCGCTGCGGCCGCTCTACCATCGCCAGAGAGAAGAAGAACAACAGCAGCAGCAGAGAAACGATGCTCTCGTCAAGGACAGTCAGGCCGCCAAGTCGTCCGACAAGCGTCCGGAGGAGAGCTCCAGGGTGATATTGCTGAGCGGTCCCCCGGGAGTCGGTGAGTAAAGCATCTCACGCGCGAAGTCGGAGGGCACTTGTTTCTGGTTTGATTTTACAGAACGGTGTCGCAACACAATCCCTCATGTTTTGTTTCTTTTTGTTTTGCTTCGTTTCGCATCTTCTGTTCTTTCGCTGTGTCATGATTTGAACGGGTCTTGCTGTGCTGCACCAAAGGCAAAACCACGCTGGCCCATATCGTTGCGCGCCACGCGGGATACCGTCCGGTGGAGGTTAACGCATCGGACGAGCGATCTTCGGGGGTTTTGAAGGACCGGATTCAGCGAGCCATGGAGTCCACGACCATCAACTTCAAACCCGGAAACACTGGTGCCGACGGGAACAACGCTGCGGACTACGGAAAACCAAACTGCCTCATCCTGGACGAAATCGACGGTGCGGATGCAAAGGGTGCCATTCAGGGACTGGTAGACATCGTTAAGGCCGAAATACCATCCAAAAGCAGCAAGCAAAAAAGCGGAACAACCTATTTACGACGTCCCATCATCTGTATCTGCAACCACAAGTACGCTCCGACCCTTAGGCCCTTGCTCCCGTACGCTACTCACTTCAGCGTCGAGCCTCCGTCGCCGGCAAGGCTGGTGGTCCGCCTTAAGGCTATCCTCAACCAGGAAAAAATGGCAATGATGGGGGGTGGACCACTCCTGCACCAGTTGGTCGTCTCGAGTGGTGGGGACATTCGGTCTTGCCTGTTCACGCTCCAGTTTGCGGCCGCTGAGGCAAAGAATTCCACGGATCTGTCTCAGGCCCTGGCAAAGTCTCTGTCCGGAACGGGGCTAAAAGACGACCGCAACGACATTACGTCGACGATATCGACCGTCTTTCGAAAAACGAAACCGAAACGAGCCCGGTTCTCCTCGAGTAAGCTGCTAGTGGGGTCTTCTTCGTCATCGAGGGACAGCGAGAACAGAGCCAGTGTCTCGCGTGTGATGGCCGCCGTGGAAGGCCTGGGAGACAACTCCGCGGCGATCAACGCGCTCTTCCTGAACGTTCCGAGGGTTTCCTACATCGATCCTGCCTTTGACCGGTGCTCGGCAGCCCTCGAGCTGATATCCTTTGCGGTCGACGCGAATCAGCAGCAGTCGGGGTACGCTCTCCCGGTCGTCACCGCGGGCATCCACCTCCTCTGCCGGGTCGAGGTCAAGCCGGACCTGACCTTTTCCTCCCGCGAGCTCGCGGACATGAAGTACAGCCGCGACTCAAACCTTGGGCTGGTACAGAGGTTTTCCGAGGGCCTCCCGCCGGGTGCTAAGAACCTCAAGTGCCGCGCCCTGCTCTCGGAGGAATTCATCCCGCTGACCATGTGGATCCTGTCGGCCGGGGAGGGGGCCTGCTCCCTGTCCCGGCCGGCGTCGTCGATCGACATTCTCACCAGCCCGGAGCAGGAGGCCGCGAAGAGGCACGTGTCGTCGCTGTGCGCGCTGGGCCTCACGTATGTTGTCGACCGCGAAAAAGAAGAAACCAAAGAACGGGTGTCTTCGTTCCGGGCGAGCGTCCGCGAGATGCGAATGGAACCACCGATCCACCGGCTGGTGGAGTACTCCTCCCAGATTCCACCCGGCCGGGCGTCCCGGAACGAGATCCCAGCACAACTGAAGGAATTGCTCGCGCACCAGGTCCTCCTAGAGGGATTCCGCAACCGGGAATCACCGAGGGCGTCCGGATCTCCCGTGAAGAAGAAAGCCGGAATCGCTGCTGCCGAAAGCAGCAAAACTCCCGTAACGAATGGTGCCGAGCCAACGACAACGACGGAGGAAACCTCTGTTGTCACCCCCGCAAAGGTCACTCCGAGGAAGCTAGACCAATGGTCCCGACCTACGGGTTTGACTTTGACCGAGTCGAAAGAGGTGAAGGTATGCCAAGCATTTCTCGCCGTTTTGCGAAACACGGCAGTGGTGAATTTTTCGGTGTCAAAAATCCTGGTGGGAAATCTTACTTTTTCGATTTTTCTTTCATTTTCGTGACTTTGTTGCCTTCTGCCCCATTTCTTCCAGGCGTCGCCGTCCTCCACCCCAGGCAATTTCTTGGGCATTGCCGCGAGGAAGGGAAAGGCGGCCAAATCGGCCCGCCGCGCGGCCCGCCTGGGATTGAATCGTGCGTCTTCGAAGAAACAAAAGCTAGCCCACTCGGGCAGTGGGTTCCTCCTGAGCCACGTCGTCCGGATGAAATACGTCAAGGGTTTTACCCAGGCGGTCCGGACACCATGCCGACTGAGCGATCTGGAATAGAAGGAATTCACTGACGAAATCCAACACCGGAGGCACGCTAGAAAGACCAAGGTATGATAACGCAAAACGCACACTAGATATATCAATGTTGAAGCAGGCAAAACCATATGTAGGAAATAATCTAGACAAAGCGCTGCTCGCAACAAAACGAAACGATCGTTGTCCATACCAATATCAGTCCGTTCCGAACACATGCTCGCTTCGGAGCACCACGGAAAATTGGTTCGGGAACTTCTTGCCTTTGTTGCGGATGATCTCCCTGGTAAACACCGGATCCAGCTGGCGGGCCGGTCTGGATTCTTCGCCGCCGCCGTCCTTTTCCTCCGGGGGCCGCTCGAGCACGAAGAAGGCTACCCGCGGGCTCTCCCGGGTCGAGACGACCCGAAAGCCGACTCCCTTCTCCCCAAGCATCTTTTTGAAGAGGCCGTGCGTCAGAAAGGCCGATTTGGTCAGACAGAACTTGGGGACCGTAAAGAAGCACAGCCCCCCGGGCCGGAGCTGGTGGTAGAGCAGCGCCAGCATCTTCCCCCGGTCCACGGCCGTCGTGACACAGTTCAGGACCATCGAGCACACAATGACGTCGTAGCGTTCCTCCCGGTCGGGGTGGACGAGTGGGAGCTCCAGAAAGTCGGCCTCCTCTATGCGCTCCTCCATCGAGTGGATGTCGATGGCCCGGACATGGATGTTCTTGGCCGCGGCGCCGGTGGACCGCGGGGTGGCCCCGCTCGCATCCGCCGCTTTCCGAGGGGACGGACGTGCGGTGGCTGCCGCTGCAGGGATTCCCGCCGCGTCCAGGAGCTCCGTGTTGATCGCCCCGACCTCGAGGATCCTTGTGGTGCGCCGCCTCGCGCTCTGCTTTCTCCGCTCGCGCCTCGTGGAACCGCCGCTCTCGTCCAAGGCCTGTTTCTTGATCCCGTACAGCCATCCGTTGTTGGCCAGGTGCCCCAGGACCCACCGGGAGGTCGAGTGGAAGGAGGTGCTCAGCTGGCTGGCCCGCTGGTACTCCGGCCGCCCGCCCATTTCCTCCAGGCTCCGCTCGCAGGACCGGGCCTTGTCGGCGTCGCCCTCCTTGAGTGCCTGGTCTCGCTCCTTGGTCAGCTTGTGGAACATCGTCGTGACCCGCCGGGCCCGTTTCCGGGACGTCATGGGTCGGAGGAGGCCAGGGGCCGCGAGGGGGATGGGGCGGCCGCGCTTCTTGTTCGGCATGGTTCTTTCTTCCCGTTTTTTCGGAAGACTAGGAGAGCAGCAGTTACGGAGGAGATCTCGAAGGCTGCAAACCAATAGTGAACACACTCTTCGTTCTTGGTCAGATGTTGGTGTTGCTTCGAGAGCCAAAATTGGACTTTGTTTCAGGTGAACAAAATTCGAACAGAAGAAAAAAAAATACAGCATCTGGTGGCTCATCGAGTTTGTTTCGGAGCGGGAACAGGAACAGCTTTATTTCGGGGACTGGTCGTAACCGTTGAGCAGCTCAACATATTACCATGAACATACGGTACGTACGTACGTACGTACGTACTGAGGGGCAGTTTGTTACAACAATGGTACTTCCTCTGTCCCTCAATGATTGTACCCTAACACCTTTACTACTACTAGAATAAGCTCAATATTTGGGCAATTAGAATGCTTCTTTTTCTACTTCATAGATCTATTATAGAAGTATACAGTCATATAGATTTTATATAGTAGTCAAAGAGTCTAACGTACTTGCAATAGCTACTGAAAGGGACACCATTTTAGCATATGATTTTCAGTTTACGGGTTGAAAGGGTTCTACTGGTCATTGAAAGACTGGACATGGAGCAATAGTAAGCTAGTCTTGTGTATTTTATCAAGCAATAATAAGTGTTTGTCACAGGAACATTCTTATGCAGTCTTAGTCGGTCACTAGAGGAAGCAAAAAACGGCTCCGGGCGCATGCAGTTTTCGTCATTTTTAGTGACACTTGATTGATGATGCAATTTGGACATAGTTTCGGAACAGTATTCAGGACAATGAGAAGAGATTTGATCCATAAAGGGGAGGATTGTGATAGAGTTGTAGTAGAACAAGAGCATAATAACATAACTGCAGGAGGAAACACCATTGGCCCTCCACAGCAGAGGAAGCCCTGCCAAGTGTTTCTAAGTGGTAATTTGTATCTGCATTATGGGTTGTTTGATGCTTCCACACTGTATCAACAATTTGCTGGAGCAAAAATAACAACATAAGTTTTTTAATTGAACCGTAAAGCAGTCAACTTTGAAATGGTTGTGCTCCTACCAGAGTCCCAAAACTTCAAATGTTCCACAAGCAGACAGATCCACATTGTTCACAACCAATCACAACCAATCACAACTGGTTGGTTTCAAAGCGCAAAGAAATATCAGACTTTCTAAAGTTTCAAATGTGACCAAATTGGGGTGAAAGCAATGGGTTTGCATAGGCACGTGATTGCAAAATACTTGGATCTGTATTCTGAAAAAAAGAGGTTGCGACAGTATGTGACGATGATAGGGTGCAATCACTGTTTGTAACGCCACCATAGGATATTGGATATTGTTGTCTACTACATTGACTAATTGATCTTGAACCAGTATTTTCATATCGGTGTAGTATCTCTTGTTGTATTCCATTTTCCAGCATGGTGATATGTCTTTGAGTGGTTGTGGTACTAGCTTGGTGTACTAGTGCTCCTTGTCTGTGCATTCTTGTGGTTGAGAAACATGCAGTATAGTTAGTAGTACTAGTAACTTGAGCTTGTGAACGTCACACAAACCGGATCTATGGTACTGCGCGTTTCACGCGGTTGACACCATCGAAGTTTCAGGGTCAACCCTTAGTCTTTCGTGATTGGATAATAGTTTACAAAATCCCCGCACAACTTCATATATCCAGAACATGTTTCCGAAAACCAGCATAATTTACTTCCAAAGCATGAGAAAACTCATCATCTGCTTGGAACTTAGCTTTGTTCTTTATCATGCCCCCCCCTAAGCTAAAGGTATTCTGTCAAAACTGTTACGGCTCAAGAGATCGGAAGAACCAATGTCCCGTTTTTTACAGTGCCAAGCATGACAAAAAATCCGGCGTTATCACGTCACCGAAGCTACTCACTCATCTTAATCTCAGCAAGGATTGCTTTGAATATTACGTGTATGTTGGGGACGGGACCCACGACTTCAGTTCGTCGTTGTTCAAAACTTCTAAGGAAAAGATTAGCTTTAGCCAGCGGTTTAGTTTAACTAATACCCAGGACGGACCATCTAGTGGCATGCCGCAGAATCTCGACGACCAAGTTATGTACAACCCATCCGTGGAAGTAGTTGATCGTGKGTTAATAGACGCTGCAATGGAATCCGTTGATTCTGATCTGGACGATAATTTTTTCGACGAACCCGCTAATCAGGAGGAGTGCTCTGACTCGGCTCTCGTTGATGTAATAAAAACACCATTCRAATATMGATTGTTACSYCCCTCAACTAAGGTCAAAATTAAGTTAATGAAGATCATGAGAGACCACAATATACCCTTAGTCGCCGAGAGGGAGCTTTATGAATGGGCTATCGAATGTGAGAGGTTGTCAGGTTTTACCTGGAGTACTGGATCCAGTTTGATCAAAACTCGCCAATCTGTTCTAGAAGAATGCTACCAAGCAGTTCCTGAACTACGCGGTGATTGTTTTACACCGCAGCTTATTGAATGGCGTTCTAACAACAAAGTCGGCGACAAAGTAATCTATGTAAGATCCTTTAGACGAGCATTGCAGTCCCTCTTGACCAATGTTTCATTAATCAAAGAAGAAAATTTATCTTTTCCCAATGAAAA
>CAACVS010000218.1:0-53703 GCA_900660405.1 Pseudo-nitzschia multistriata | reverse complement strand
CAACAGCAACAGCAACAGCAGCAGCAACAACAAGGACTACTCAAACATGATTGGTGCGTCGTTGCTTCCGCTGTTTGGACTCGCCCCCCCGTGCGGCACCGAGGAGGAGCCCTTCCGAAGCAACAACGAGGGTTTGCACGGACGTTGTCGCCCGCTGTCCCTTCTCTTGGACGGTGGTGCAGAAATTCCCTCGCCAACGGCCACGACAACCGCTGCCGGTGGCAACCACGGAGCCGCCGGGGATGGCGGCCGCAGCGGCACCCACCGCCCGCGGCCCTCCCCCCTTCCGCAGGCAAACGACCGGCAGGCAAGCCCACCTCCCACAACCGTTGCCACCGGGGGCCGGAAGCGGATCCTGCTGCGGGGGCCCCCGAGATCGGGGAAGACCAGCATGGCGATGGACCTCGCGTACGCCGCGGCGGCCGGGGCTCCCGGCAGCGGCCTTGCCGCGATCGTGTATCGGCCGTACAATGACGCGCACGTGCCCCCCGGTCCGGGCGGCTACGGCCACGGCAATCGCCGCGGCGATGGCCGTGGCTTGCAAGGAGGGGCGAACGACGAGGCCTTTCCCTTGCGGTGCAGGCCCCTGCTTCTGGAACGAGGCGGGGCAAACGGTCCGGAAGGGGGTGGCCGGGCGCCGGGTGCCTCCTGGGACCCGGGCCTCCTGAAACGGATCCGGATCCGCCGCGTGTCTTCCGCCCGCGAGCTCTGGTACGAGCTCCTCGCCATGGCCGGGAGGCCGCACGGAGAGCAGCCCTCCGGCGCCATTGTCGTCGAGGACATGGACAAGCTCGTGCCCAGGGATGCCCTGCCGGGAGGCAGGGGCGGGAGGGCGCCCAGCAACAACCAAAGGAAGTGGCACCAGCGCAACCTCAGGATATCCACGCTGCAGAAAACGGGTGAGTCCTTTCCGTTTCCGTCCCGTAGCCCCTCGTGCGGCACGGCGCCACCCTCTGCCGGGGAGCGTTCTTTGTTTGGCTTGCCGGTCATAGGCTCGGACACGGTGGACCGAGGACTGTTTCTCACAACTGTCCATTTCTCTCAAACTCCTTCTTCCCTCCCACCCGCTTACACCCCCACGCGCACCTTGCATCGCTCGGTTTTCGGGTCGATCCCCAGTGGCCATTGCGGCCGACACGGCGCTCGCCATCGAACGCACCTTGTCTCTGCCGCAAGGCCGCCTCTCGCTGCTCTTCACCCTCGCCACGCACCACCGCGGCGCCTACGCGGCGTTCGGAAGGAGGGAGGCCGGCGACCTCCTGGCCTCGACGGCCTGCATCGATGCGGTCGTCACGCTCCTCCCGAAACCACCGGAGCAAAAGGGATCGAAGCACCAGAGCCGTGCCGGTGCCATCGGCAGCGACTGGAAGGCACCGGTGGCTCGCAACCGCGGGGGCAGCTGCACCGAAACCACCAGAGTCCACTGCGGAACGGATCCCACCCGCAACCCATACAACAACAGCAGCTGTAGCAAAAACGACGACAACAACACAAACAACAAGAACAAGAGCAATAGCAACGCTGGGGGCGAGGAAAGCATATTCGTCCACAGCCTCTGGCAGGCGCAGTTCCAGGATCGAAGGTGTGACAGCGGCGCCGACGAGAAGGGCAACGATCGTGCCGGCGGTACATCGCTTATGGACTATGCCTTTGTGGAATCCTTCCCGGCAGACGATGATGACATCGACGACGACGACGATGATGATTCCACGGACGAATACGAATCCGATCCCTTGGAACTCCGGTGGAAGCACCGCGGCGCCTATTCGTAGAAATGCGGTGCCGAGTTCTCTCCGAACGAACAGACGAACAAACGGATCCACCGCCAATCGGACGAAACGCAGAGACACACAGGCGCAACACAACCAGACACACCAACGAAGATGCGGTGCTGCCAGTGGTATGCCCGGCCAATGCCACCGCTCGCACGATGGCCCCTAAGAGAACCAAAACCAAAACTCTCTGTACGGGCTGCTACTGGTCGTTTGCGCACGGTGGCACGGTTGGCCCAGGATCGGGCAAGAGACTACTCGCTTGGCGGCAGCACCAGAACTGCTACCTGCTGGACGCTGTCGACGGGTTGCTGCCGTTGTTTGATACTGTTTGGTTGTGTCTAGCAGCTTGGATCGGCAGCCGCGGCAGGCCTAGCTATTGCGGTGC
The DNA here is from genome assembly GCA_900660405.1 of Pseudo-nitzschia multistriata. NCBI lineage: Eukaryota > Bacillariophyta > Bacillariophyceae > Bacillariales > Bacillariaceae > Pseudo-nitzschia > Pseudo-nitzschia multistriata. The sequence continues at coordinate 51,543 of CAACVS010000218.1, read as the reverse complement.
ATTGGCATGATCCAAGTTCTAGATTGGAACAGGAATTGTTGCCTCCTCTAGCATGGTGATACAAACATTCGCAAGAAAATTGTCAAGAATCTATTGCTGCTGCTCGGTGTAGGACGACGATGGGAGCAAACCGCTTTGGCTCGGGGTCGCTGCTGCTGCTAGGACTGCAACAACAACAAGTAGTAGTGCTTTGTCTCCTGCTAGGAGCAGTATCTCCGCTCTAACCGTTTCAAAATCGTCGGTTTTGTGATTGGCGGTTTCAACCCTTACCGGGACGTCTAGGACCCCATTGGTCAAAATTACAACAAATAGTATTAGTTGTCCTAGGCTGCTTCTAGTCGCAAGTACAAGTAGCTACTACTTCGATTAGGTCTTTTGCGGTGCGCAGCCAGGGGAAGTCGAAAGTTGGGTGTACTGTGTTCAATCTTTCATAGTACTAGCATATCAGGAAACTCGTCTCGTGCCACCAACATCTCATTTCCKTAACTTTATATTTTTACAGAAAAAAATCACGTTCAACCTAGTACATGCTTTACATTAAAAATTTGTTGATACCATGTTTTTACATTTTTCTCCCCCTCAAACTCCCTTATTCCAGGGCCCTCAGTTAGAATTTTCAAAAAAATTAAATAGTTTCCCGTACACCCCGCGAAACAAGGAGAAACAAAGAGAATAATTCTCTTTGTTAGAAAGGGCAATATTCTCATTGTTTCTCATTGTTGTAACAAAGAGAACCTAAGAGAACATTGCCTCTCCTTGTTTCTCTTTGTTTCACATTGTTAAAATAAGGAGAAACAACGAGAATATTGCCTGGGTTATTTTCTCATTGTTTCTCTTTGTTTAAGCAGAGTAAATTAAACCTGGGCACTATTCTCTGTATTTTTACATAGTGAAATGATGGGAGCAATTCCCGTTCATACAAGGAGAAACAAAGAGAATATTGCCCAGGCAATATTATCTATGTTTCTGTATGTTTAAACAAAGAGAAACAAAGAGAATATTGCTTCTCCTTGTTTCTCTTTGATTCGTCAATTTTTAACAAAGAGAAACAAAGAGAATATTGCTTCTCCTTGTTTCTCTTTGATTCGTCAATTTTTAACAAAGAGAAACAAAGAGAATATTGCCTGGGCAATTCTCTCTTTGTTTCTCTTTGTTACAACATGGAAAAACCTATGGGAATCCCTGATCTTGGTTGGTGACTGTCTTCCTTAAAAACTAACGGAGGGCCCAGAAGGACAATTCCAGTCGAATAACGACTATTTTTGTACTTTTTATTCTATTCGACTTCCATGATTGGGTGATTCCCGCAAACATATTTCGAGATATGTTTTCGGGAATACGTTTCAGTGGTACAGAAGACACAGATTTCCAGCTCAACTTACATATTTTCCCCCCATTTTCGGAATTTGGAATCCTGTATAAATTGCATGCAATTTGAAAAAATTCCAAAGTGGCAGGAACTTTGGGATTTTCACTAAACGAGACTGGATATGGTTAAGTCAAGGATTCCAAATAAAAAATATGTAAATGACATATTTTTTGGTAGTCGTGGGCCTACGACTACCAAAAAATATGTAATTTACATATTTTTTCGAGCCGGCCGGTCTCATTTTTACATATTAATATGTTTGCGGGAATCACCCATTATCAGCAGTTGCATTCCCTGATGCTGGAAGGAGTACAAAACAAAATTCCTAGCGACAGAAAAAAGGGGATACCGTACAGTAATCGATGAACGGTAAGGGTTGCGTTTCGTTGCAATTCCGGAGCCCGCCACTCTTCTTGTTTCGGGGTTGGGATTTGTTCTCGTTCCGTCGCCGTTTCGTGAACCATCATGATTCCTTTTGCAACCGTACGGTACGTACCGTACTTGGTACCGTATGGTAAAAGTACAGTACTGTAGTTGGGTTTCAGGTAGACCGAACCGAATTCAATCAATTCGATTCGATGATTCGATTCGATTCGATTCGATTCAATTCAATTCAATTCAATTCCGATTTGATGATTCGATTCTTCCCGCAAAAAAACTTGAAAACAGTTTTTGACACGGGGCATCACAACAACAAAAAACGGTACAGTACCGTAACTGGGTACGAGTAAGTTCGTACCGTACCACTAAAAGAAACACCTTGATCAACAGCGCAGAGAGCAGTGCTGTACGTGAGCTGGTGCGTAATGGACAGTACTGTATTTACTCATTGTACATGCCCTACTGAACCGTACGTCCATCGTCGACCGCTTGAATGAGATTCATCCATTCTTGAACCTCAGGAACATGCCAATACGCGGAACACAACGTAACGGTACGATGTAGCAGTACAACTGTATGATGTAGAAGTAGGGGCGTAGATCGTGAACATACTGTACCGTACGGTACGTTACCTCAACAACGACACTCGCATGCATTTTGTCTCGTTGTATTACGGTAGCACGTAAGGTAGCGAACAGACGAGGAATCAATCGAAAATCCATCACATCATGAGTAGTACCAGGGTTCTGTACAGGTACCGTACTGTACGTATGTAGCGATATGTACTTGTATTAGAAGTATTATTCTGTTCCGCGGTCCAAGAAAAACCAAAATCGACCTGTGACAACACACGAACACCATCTTCCCGTACAATACATTGCTCTACTGGTACGAGAGTACTCGTACCCGTTCGAACTGTACAGTAGTACACACGCGCAAGCAACACCCCGGTGCCTAGTTTTCCACTCTCCTCGTTCCGCTGTCGAAGGGAGCTGTCAAAACTCGAAAATACAGTACGATTTCTACCTACGTACCATAAAGAAATCGTCCTCTCGATCCATCCACCCGCCGTGAAAAGAACGATTGCATTCCTCTTCGCTACCCATGCATCAAATCGGACAAGAGAGAAAAAAGCACAGGAATCGTTGAATCATTGAACAAGGAAGTGTGTAAGAGGTGCTGGTGCGTGTTGCTTGCCCACCTGTTTTGAGTTCGCAACTGGAACAGAATTCGATGGATTCATTCGTTCGAAAGAACCGGAAAGTGTTCTCGAGAGTCGAAGAAATTGCCGTCGCTTCGAAAGAACAGACCAAATGAATTTTCAGGTCTCTCGTCTCACTTTGTTTCTTTTCCCTGCCCTTATTGCTCGCCAGGATTGATACATTCGAGCCGATCGCCTGAGTTGCATGTCACTGTTGTTGTTCATTCCTTCTCTTTTTCTTTGATCAGTATTCTTCCTGACCGACTCTGTTGATCGCTACGGTTTGTCCGGAAGAAGAGAGGAACCACAAAACGGACAGCCCTCTTGCCCAGCCCATCGCATTCACACTCCCTCGCAACTAACTAAACACCCCGGACAAACAAACCAAACGAACCAAACCAAACCAAAACGAAACGAACCGAACGACCAGCACGAAGGCCAGCAACCAGCATGTCGAGCGGCGCCAACGCGTCGACCTCCTCTGCGTCTGCCCACGCGATTTCCGCTGCCGTATCCCACGCAAGCCCACCATCGGGCGGCCGGCGGGTCTCTGCGGTTTCGCCGTCCCCGGGGTCCTCCTCGATTTCGTCCCGGGGGAACCCCTCGCTGTTGATCGGGCAGCCCCCTCCTCCGGTGCTCACGGCCCCACGCCCGAACCCGCTGGTGCTGCTTCGGCGCCGCAGGTCCGGGAGCGACGGAGGCGAACACGGCAACGCCAACGCCAGCGGCTCCACCCCCGGCACGCAGCCCCCTCCGCTCTCGCCGATGTCCGAGCGGCGGTCCCTGGCGGATTCGATCGCGCGGACGCAGTCCCGCTCGGCGCGAAAGCTCAACGACTCGCTGGTCTACCTCGACGGGCCCCAGATCTACACGTGCGCCCAGTGCCGGACCCACCTCACTAGCCACGACGAGATCATCTCGAAGAGTTTTCACGGACGCCACGGTACGTTGCCTTGGGTGTCGCCGCGACGCAGCTGCTTGCCGGAAACGGAGGGCAGCCAAAGCAAAACAAGGCAAAGGAAAAGAAAACCAAACCAAACTCCTGCCCCTGCCCCTCCCTGTTTCTCAACTAGTTATCCTATTGTTTTTGTTTCCTGATTGGTCCAATGTTTCTTTCGCTTTGCTCCCAAAAATGGCAATCCGCTAGGGCGTGCCTACCTCTTTGACCACTGCGTAAACGTAAAAATTGGCCCCGCGGAAGATCGGCTCTTGATCACCGGCCTCCACAGCGTCAACGACATTTTCTGCAAGAGGTGCAAGAGCATGATCGGGTGGACGTATTCCAGGGCCTACGAAAGCAGCCAAAAGTACAAGGAGGGCAAGTTCATTGTCGAAAAGATCAACCTGCACCTGGAAGAGAGCGACTACTACGACGTGGCTCCGCCGGCGGGCGAGCGCAAGGATCGGTTCCGGGCACGGTCCATCAGCTGGGGGAGCGACGACCGCCGGCGACGGAGGGGGGAAGGGAACACAGCAGCAACAACAACGACGACGACGATATACGAATACCGTCCCTCGAGCCCGATGCTTGGCGCGGCCTCGTCCTCGCCACCGTTGTCACCGAACGCTTCGTTTCGCTAACCATCAGCAACGACGGAACACAGTGCACCCAGCACCAGTACGACACAGTGCTGTCATCGACCACCCAAGAACGAGTCCATCGGTGCATGAATTGCATCACATGCGACACCATTTTGTAAATCTTTTGTACCATCATGGGACTAAATCGTCCCAACAGAGTCGAGACGTGTCGAATCAAATCAATGGATAGAGATGCCGAAGTTCATGCGACAATTCATTCCGGGAGGCATTTCTCAGACAATTTTTAGAGAAGATTAGTAGTACTGCATACATAATACACTTTTGCATATTTACACGAAGATTCCATACTTCTGAAAGCCATTATTAGACTTCTTACACTACTAATGAAAAATAGGTTCACGAGCTCGAACATTAAAGGATTTCTAGTACCTTATGTTTTGTTTTTCGAAACGTTTCAACTGAGATATGTAGGAAAATTGCATCTTATCTCGGATGCAGTTGCGTTTTGCTTGAATAGCTGGACCGATAGTCGGTCTTGTGTGCATGTTGCTCGTCATGATTTCAATCTTACATGCAATTTTAATGTACGTATATGTATACTGTAATGGTGTAGTTCGTGAGGGGGTGGACTGTATGAATTTTTGTAAAAGTCTATCGATCAGATCTTGCGGAATTTCCGAATGGAACGAATTCTGGTATCATAGAACGCGGATGGCACCGATTCGTTCGTTTCGGACAAATCGGCGGTTCAAAAATTGAAACGGATAGACGACAAGGAATAGGTTTGTTCCGTCCTTCTTCTATCCAACGGGGTGTGTCTTGAAGGCCCTATTTTTCCCGCTCTTCTTTGACCACGAGGGTGGCGATGTGAATGTCTTCGGTGAGAATTCCTTCGGCGAGGAAGCCTTCGGTGACGCCTTTTCGCCATCTTCGTTGCTCGAAGAGTCCGAAACGGACACACAGAGCGTGATATTCCCTTCGTTGGTGCCCCTTTCTTGTGGTTTCGCGGTGCTCGGTGTCTTTTGGGTGCTCCAATTTCGAAACTTCACCGCGTCAGAACGGTCTGCGGCGTCTTGTGGGCTTGTGGGATCGTCCGTCGGCCTCGGGTGCAGAATATTTCCGGGTTGGTGCTTGCCCGGAGCGATCTGAAAGTTCGTGATTCCGCTGTTTTGGGCCAGCCTCAGCCGTTCCATCTCTTCGAGGGTGTGGGAAGATATGGCGGAAACGTCGTCGTCCTCGAACAACATGCCATTGGTTGGGATTTCGAGGGTCTCGTTCCTTCGTTTGAGGCCGCCGTTGCGTTCTCTCAGCTTCATTATCACGTCTTCGGCAACCTTGTCCTGTTGGTTGGGATCGCACGCTTCGTAGTCCGAAGGTCGGCATTCGCCAATGTAGAAGGAAGCAGCATCTACAGCACCGACGCAAGGTTCAAAAAACTTCTTCACGGAATCCATGAAAGATGCCTTCTCGAGATTCTTTCTAACACTCGTTTTTTCGGATTGTTGCTGTTGGTCTTCTTCCGCTATAGGCTGTGGTATCGTGAAATTTCTGCCCCGCTGAGATTCCATGTTGGCCTCTCTACTTTTCGTTCCAGTGGTTCCATTGACATTCGGCTGCATCTTGAAAGGGTTCCCTACTATTGGATACAGATGAGCGATCGGTTAGGGAAAGAGGGCGAAAAGTACCCTTTGAGCGGATCCCGGGGTTGCTCTGAACACTGACGCGAGAAAGCCAAGACGTTTTATGCAAACGCAAGTAGTCAGAACGCAATCTTGATTTTTAACGTCACGAGTGCAGGATTAGAAAATGAGGTCCTAGTTCGCTCGCTACTTAGAACACTAACAAACTGAATGAGACTGAGAGTGTATTATCTATGCTGTGCGCAGTCGGCTAGTGAACCGTTTGCCAAAATTAGTGTTGCCTTTGTTTCTGTTAGTCGAGTTGATATCTAATCTAAACCATTCGACGATAAACCTGTGGAGAGACCTACGAAAAAGTATTTCTATTACTGTTACTTAAGATGTGCTAAATAAATAGCTCTAGTATTCCAACACAGTTTGTTACGGTTAAAAGGCGTGTCTAACGTACGTCATCTTACTGCAACAAAATTTCGTCGGTGGCAATTTTTGTCTGAGAGCCCCGTCACATGAATGAGTATCATTATATTTATTAATATACGAATATATTTATTTTCCATAGTATCTAAATTTTTGGTGAGACTCCGATTCTTGTATCAGAAAGGATAAAATCCATCAACTCGTCGACGCCCACTGGCCATCAAAAAATGTGATTTTTTGGAAAAAAAATTGTGTTCACACCAAGAATCGTTTAGAGCCCCTTTGGTTCCAACTGGTACCAGGTAACTGGTGGTTGAATTATCGTTATGGTGGGTCGGATCTCGGATCGGTGCTCACCAGTTTTTTATCCGGTCAAGGTACGTACCGGTACGTGCCGGAACGGGTATCTTTCGGTGCGCTGGTTACTCCCCCATTCCATGATATGAGGTTGCGATGCAAAAATTTAAATCATGTGCTCGTTGTCTCAATTTTGTTTCGACAGAAAGATCTTCCGGATTTGAAAAGTGAAGAAAATGCCGGAGCATACTTGGGAAATAATCCAATGGCTTCAAAACCCAGAGTAAGCATTCTACTGCATCTGCATTGCTTATTACAGACGCAATGTAGCGCTTGTCGGCCCCACAATAATATACCTTGGCGTCCATGGGCCGGGCGAACGGAGAGTTATGGTGCTTTTGGAGTCGATCATAGGACTCCGCGCGCTAGTTTCCATATACCTCTTTTGACTGGTTCGTTTTACTTCACTTGCATGTCTACGGTGACTTGGGCGATATAACGCTCGTCCGTCCCCATAATCATGCTTCACACTGTTGTCGAAGAAAAATACTACGCTCCGTCCATCTGGGGTTGGTCAGTCGAACGGAAAAAGGGCACCCCGAATCCATCTTGAGCGTGGACGTCAGCACGAATACTACAATCAAAACATATAACTGTGTCCATGAATCCAAAGCTAATGAATTCCAATCTTCTTCGATTCCGGGTGGTGATTATTGCTCTGTCGCTGCTCTTGATGACACTATCGTCTCTCGGTGAACATACCGTCGTTGAAGGCAGAGAAAGTGTTAAGAAGGAAAGGCAATCCTTGAGTGGTGAAGAAATAGTGGGGGGGCGAAGTTCTCCTCTTCGGCAGCAACATAGACTCCGATTTTCCCTTGTCGACATTGAGCTTTCATTCTGGTACCTACCAGCATCTTCCACTACCAATTCTTTTGAAACTTCACCATTGGCAACGATAGAAACGGCAACTCGGCATTTCCTGGCACTTGGGTTGAACGAAGATGAAGGAACGAAAGTCATCGACCTGAATGTGCGTGTCTTGTCTCAGAACGACAGTAATATCCAGCCATCGACGACGGCATCTATCCTAGAAATCAACAATGCTGATAGCATTGCAGCACACGTTCTAACGACTTTATTAGAGATAACAATCCAATACGAACTAACAACTGATAACCTTCAAGCAAACGATATGGGTAAGAGAATAACAAGGTTGCTTACAAGTCGAGCACGCGAAGTTCTCGACCTCCTACTACTCCTAGATACAGAGTTTTTTGCCACTGTTTTTGCAATTGGATCCGAGTCGTCGAAAGCTCCCCTCATGGTTTCGAAACAGACAAGCAGCGACATTGTTGGATCAGATGGCGACAGGTTAAAATGGCAGTCCTTGGGACTCTTTGTTTTGATTGGACTTATCGGCGTTATATCGATTGGTATTGGAGTTATCTTTCTGTGCACGTTGTTACCGAAGAAATCACGAGAAGTAGAAGGTCTTAATCACAAAGAAAAAAAGATGATAAAGGAGCCACCAGTCCCAACAGTTTTCATTCGCAATGTTGTCACTGAAAACACTACCGAAGATCTCCCTTCCGTCACCCAATCGTCCGAAATTATTCAGGCAATCGATTCTATCACCAAAGATTCAATTGAACCTTCTATCGAAATAACAAGTTCTGAATTTTTAAGAGACAAACAGAAACATGCCGAGGAGCAACGCGCAGTCTTTTCAAGGAAAGGAATCCAGACTATTTACACCGAAGATAAGCTGCCTTATAATCCAATACAAAAGCTACGTAGAAAGAAAGATGACGCCGAGTCCAATCTTAAGTCTTACATTAACGGCTATTGCTCTAAATGGATGACGGCTGGGAGTGCTTCAGAAACCCTGAGACCATCAAAACTTATCAGCCATTCAAGGATCAACTCCAGGATACGTATGAAGGAAGAAAAATGTGATATCGAGTCTCAAATCCAAAACCTGAAGAAAAAACGGAATGCCATCGAACAGAGAATAAGGAAAAAATACGAAACACTGATTGATTTTTTCCCTTCCGAATGCAGAGATGCCAATGAAATTATTAATAGCAGAGTGACTCGAGAAGACACAATAGGCTGGGTTGGACCGGTTGAAGTTCAAGGAAGATTCAATGCGATAGATGACGATGATATAAGTGCACTCACGTACGGATCTTTCTACGGCGTTGATGGAGACCAAGATATGAAAATCCTTTTCAATCGAGAAAAAAGAGTACATTCGGTCGAAACAGTTAATCATCACCGACGGCATATCACTAATGGGTACATTCTGCCGTATACCAGAAAGGTTAACTTTTGATGGCAACGTGCAGTAACTGAATATGAGTAAGTTTAATTTCGAATTTTTTAATAACCATAATTCATTTGAATAGTCCGAAATGTTGTGGCAGCAACAGTTTAAGCTTAACACGGCCAACTGCAGATCATCCAATAGGATTATCCATAACTAATTCTATTAATAAAGCATACTGAGAATTCTTCTTTTTAAAAACCAAGTGGCTTTGGATTTCCATCTTCTCTAGCATTTATCGAAGCAATCTCGAGCAGCTTGCTGTCTACTTTTTGTTCATCCTGAAAAGCGTGCATATTTTTTTTCTTTTCTTTGTAAGCACATAGTAGTAGCGTGTCTACAAGACGACTTTTCATCTCAAAGCTTCGTCTGATGGTATTGTCGTCACAACATGTGGCGTTCGACTACTTCCGTTCGGCTCCGCCGATGAATCTTGTCGTGTTGGAGGAGGTTTCGCACGAGAGCTTTCCTTTGACGGATCCATCATTGGATCATCGGCTTGCCCAAGCATTTTGAATAGGGATGCTTGAATTTCTCGCTGTCGGTCTTGTGTCATACCCATCTGGTCACCATCAAAGTTTCCATGCTTTCCACTTGGATCCTTCCCAGTTTTGCTCAAACGTTGCTGTTGAGATCCCCTTGCTGAACTTCTTTGAGACGCTCGCATGCGATTCTGATACATTTCAAAATACCATGGAGGGCACATGAGATTCATTGAGGGAGGGACTGGAAGAGCCCAATTACTCGGGATTTGGAGGCAGGTTTGCAGGAAAATAGATGCCGAATCAAACATGAACTTTGGTCTGGGTGAATTGTGGTCTCCTTCTACGATGATGATGTTTTTGTCTCCGGCGTACTTTTTGTAGATTGCTTCAGCGTGATGCTTTTTGATAAAGTCGTCGTGCTCCCCCGCTACAAAAAATGCTGGAATGAAACATTTATCGGCGTGTGAAATGGGAGATATGTTTTTGATGTTGACATTTGCCTGTTTCTTGACAGAGCCAGTAATCATTCGCAAGGCCATGCTTACGACAAACGTCGGGACAACAATACCCTGGTCTCGACCTTTTTCTACCATTTCTTCCGCCAATTGTGTGAGATCTGCAAAGGGCGAATCCAATATCATACACGCAATGCTAGGATCTCGACTACCAAACATCAGCGATGTTGCTGCCCCCATAGATCGTCCCCACAATGCAATGGTGCTGACCACACCGGTAGCTCTTAGATGGGAAACTACACACGTAAGATCTTCCCGTTCGTAGTATCCCAAACTGACGTATTCACCGTCCGATTTTCCAGATCCAGCAAAATCGAACGAGAAGACAGCAACTCCCATGGAAAGTAAGTATGAAAGTTGGGGTAAGACTTCCACTCGCGCCGATGAATTACCATGCATATAAATGACTATGCGACACAAGTTAATTGTAAGTTATGTGGTTCCCATAAAAAAGGCGAGTTCGTACATGTGAACGGTTGCAAGCAAAAATGAGCGATGCAAATTCCTAGAGCAGCTGGGTTGAGACTTACCGATTGGTATCTTGTCAGCGATTCGTTCAACAGGTTCCCAATGAGAACATTCTAGGTTGAACCCACGCTTTGTTTGAAGCGTAAAATCGGTTCGAGTGAATCGCTTTCCACAAAATGTAAAGGCAGGAGGACCCAGGGCTTCCATCTAGAGTCATAGATGAATTTGTAGGGCAAATCAAAAATACACAAAGAGGTTTAGAAAGTAATGAGTTTACGTAGTAGCACCAATCTACCGATCAACATGTGTCTGATTTCAGAGCCTTGATTCTAAAATAACAGCCTTTCGGAAAGCGAGAAACGCACCTTGTAATCTGCTCGCGGAGGACGAATGATTGCGTTGACGAGTTCTTGGTATCCAAGACGCGCCATCTGGAAGTAACTGAGTTTTTTCTCTTGTTGCGTCATTTCTTGCTCTTGTTGCTGCTGAGACGAGAGGGAAGACGAAGACGCACTTGTGTGCTGCCGTTTCCGCCGTTCGTCTTGTGCATCTCTCACGCTAGCCGTGGACGCAGTCCTCTGGTTTTTGTGTGTCATCGAAGTTTCGTCCCCCTCCGAAGACCCCCCATTCATATTTGGTTCTAATTCTCTCTGCGTGTGTTTGGGTTGGCAATTCGGTGCGGATGTACCGGAATTTAAATGTTTATCTGTCCCTGGATCCTCGAGGTTGTACGCCTCCTCCATGATCTGTTCTTGTTCTTCTTCTGATAGCGCGTTCCMCATGATTGTTACTTTTCTTGTGTCGTGTCGTGTCGGTTCGGTTCGAGTTGCGTTGTGCTGTGCTGCGATGTGCTTTTTGCTGCTTCACGAAGCAATATTATCGCTGGTCACAACGGTGCGATGCGGCAGTTTTGAAATCAGCACCTTCCTGGTGGGACAACCAGGCATAGCATTTTTTCCGTAAATAGCGCGACTCGGACGAGACGTACCGGATTTATTGTTTTGAGCATTCATTGTTAAAAAATTTCGCAAATGACAGAGTCGAGTGCTGTCAGGCGCGCAAGCAGCAGAACAGCTCTGAAATTTTTACTGGTACGAGTTGAACGTCTAAAATTGTAGTGTATTGTTCATGCCATCATACGTAACGTACCAGGTACAGTACAACACGGATTCATTTTCATTTTTCATACGATACGGGTTCAGTAGGTAGAGGCGGGGGTCATATCATAAATTTAGACCCCTGGGTAGAGGTTCGTTGCGACTTGGAAGGTTTGTCCATATTGTCCATATTAAGGATGGGGATTAAATAGTTGACTAGTCCGAATAGAATACAACAATGGAAGGATGTGGCAAAAGACTTCTTGGAGAAGGACCAAAAAAGGGAGTGGAAGAAAGAAGGAAACACCACCGTCGCCGCTACGGTGCAATTCCAAAATCGATGATTGGTCGACGGCACGATTTTGTAGCGTAATTGCTCGAAAAAACACCATTTCATCCCCTCCACATAGGTAGCAGAGAATCCAAAGAGCAAAGCGCTTGAGAATCGATTTCGTTGCCCAACGGATTAGACGCATTCCCTTACCACTGAATAGGGCAGCAGTCGTTCTCATCTCAAAGGTCAGGATCTACCGTATTCATTACTTTGACTAGAGCCGAAGGATAGAAGTTGTGAACAAAGTGCCGTGCCTAATTGAGCTAATCGAGCGAAGGCAAACTGAATCGTAGAAAACAAAACATCAACAAGCAACTAAGAATACAAACATGTCGCCAATGAGTGCTTTGAGACGCCTAAGCACCAGCAGTGTGTTGAGAGGGAGACGGACGGTGGCAACCGCAATCGTCGGATCCCATCGAGGAGCTTCCTCCTCGACGGCCGCAACCATCAGACTAGGCCTGAAAGGGAACAACAACCGCTATTCTCTTCCCGAAACCAATGGTTTGAATTGCACGAGTTCCATCGGTCGACGCCAATTTCACCAATCCGTCGCGGTGCTCGATTACCCCGATCACGTCGTCATTCCCTTCCCGGCTCTCAGCCCTACCATGGAAATCGGAACGATAGCCAAGTGGGAGATCGCCGAGGGCGAGGAGTTTTCCGCTGGATCAGTCATTGCCAGCATCGAGACTGACAAGGCGACAATGGACTTCGAAGCTCAGGACGATGGTATTCTGGCCAAGATTCTCAAAGACGGCTCGGAGGCGACGGATCTTCCCGTTGGTACCCCCATTGCCATCGTCGTCGAGGAACCCGAGGACGTTGCCGCCTTTGCGGATTACGTTGTGTCGGAGGAAGAAAGCACGGGAGTCGCCGGTGCAGACATAACTATGGACGAAGCACCATCCTCCTCCTTAGAAGAGTTGTCCACTGCTACTGCCCCCGTGATTGGTGGATCGGCTGGTACTAGCCTTTTGTTACCGTCGGCTAGATTTCTAGCCGAATCAAAGTACGTTGATTGATTGATTGATTGATTGCTCCATTCACTCATTTCTTAATAGTTTTTCATGTCGTCCGTGGCTGTGAGCGGGACTTCAAGTGCTTTTCTTTCCTGCGCACTTAACGTTTATGGAAGTGTTGTGCTGAAGGGTTATCGATCGTCTCACAACTCGAACTTTATATTTGCAAATTTGTTCCGTCTTGCAGGGGTCTCGACGCAACAGGATTGACAGGGAGTGGAAAGGGAGGCCGAGTTACCAAGGGAGATGTTTTGGCGGCGCTCCGAGATGGCACTCCAATGCCGGCCTTGGTGAAGGTCGAAGAAAAGGGCCCAGAACTCGCAACCGCTCCAGCGCCGGCTGCAGCTGCTGTCCCCAAGGCACCAACCGGTCCAGCCGAGGATTTGCCCCTTCCCGAGGTCGATACGTATGGTTCCTATGAGGACGTTCCCAACAACAACATGCGAAAGGTTGTTGCGAAACGCTTGACTGCAAGCAAGCAGGAGGTTCCTACCTGCTACACGTCCATGGAGGTTGAACTCGACAACGTTTTGAAACTTCGTAAGACACTGTTGAACGACCACGATGTGAAAGTTTCCGTGAACGATATTGTTGTGCGATGTTCTTCCCTGGCACTCCGAGACGTTCCCGAAGTGAACGGCAAGTACGATCCGAAAACCGATTCGGTCTCATTGCAAGACTCGGTGGACATCAGTATAGCAGTAGCAATTCCCAACGGCCTGATCACTCCCATCATACCAAGTACTGACAAATTGGGCCTGTCCGAAATCTCGGATAAGGTGAAAGACTTGGCGGGGCGCGCACGAGAAGGCAAACTGTCACCAGAGGAATACCAGGGTGGAACCTTCTGCATCAGCAATCTGGGTATGTTTGGAATCGACGAATTCACCGCAATCGTTAACCCACCCCAGGCTGCCATTCTAGCCGTTGGAGGGGGTGTCCGAAGAGTTGTGCCGACACCCTACGTGGACGGTGCCGAAGAACAAGCCAAGCCTGCCATCAAAACCATCATGACCGCGCGATTGAGTTCGGATCGCCGTGTTGTCGATGAAGCCACCGCCGCCTTGTTCATGTCGGCCTTTAGACATTATATCAACAAGCCAGAGTTGCTGTTGCTGTAGTGAAAGGCAGCACGATGCAATAGAATTTTGATTTGTTAGCTTTTACAGTATACTGAAACTAGAAACGACGATGCAATACATGCTTTTTCAGAATGTTCAAAAACTACTACAGTACTTCGTAATTATTTTTCAATCATCATAGCCACGGTTTTCATTGGAACGGAAACTAGAACTCAGCCGTCTGATTTCACGCAAACCGCTGGCCATGAAAGAGAGAGCAAACTTCTTATGATTAGCATACAGTAGGGACAATCGCAGGAGTGTGTTACAGCACTGCGTCACTGATCTTCTTACTATTTAAAAGATCATGTTCTACCAGTATTTCACTGGTTCGTTGCGAACACGAGAATTTACAATTCACTATTACTATTACGAGTGGTACTCATCGTACCGTACGCACCGTAACATGAAAACTGAAAACGCAAATCACAACATTGTAGTTATGTGTAGTACATGAAAAAGGTATGCATAGCACACCATCATCTGAGACGACAGGAAGTGCGCACTCCTAACACGACTCACTCATTGTGACCTTGCCAAAAAAGTGGTCACTTCGTTTCTATTGTTTCTTCGGGATTTTGATTTTACCTCCTTCGATGGGGCAACGGAGGATCTTTCCTGAAACCGCACGATACATCAGACAACATTAGCTACGAACAAGTAGACACTTACCGAGGAACGACATTTCGAAAACAATACATTGCTTACACTCTGTTTGGATTGTTGTTCAATACGAACTGAATACATTTACCAAGTTGGGAAACCAAAAAACAACAATCCGGTCATAAAAAAGAAAGGATTCCTTGCTGCCCAAAAGCGAATACCCACGACCTCTTCGTCACGACTGAATAATCCGACATTTCCCGTCTCGACTCTACATTTTTGCACCTCAACAAGTATCAAAAGTGGGATTCTGATATATCTGGAACTAGAATACAAGAACGACAATGGCGCTTACAATCCCACCCGAACTAAAGAAGATCACGCCCTACGTCCGTCGTGCCGAAGAACTCGACCGTGACCAGGGCAACCCGGAATCACGATTGGTTGCGTATTATTGCCGGCAATTCGCCGTCCACACTGGTATTCCGTTGGCGACGTCCCCCGCGGGCAAGCTCTGTCTTGGGGAGCTCCTGGGAGTCCTAGAGGGAGAAAAGGAAGCCATGGATAGCTTCACACGAGACGAATCAAAATTCTTATGCGAAAAATTCGCCGAGAAGATTTTTGACAAGGCTGACACAGAGGATCGATGCGGGGAGGCAAATCGAAACACGGCACGAACCTTTTACGCAGCTGCCTCCTTTTTAGAGATACTACAGCAATTTTACAACGATGATGATGATTCGGCAGAAGTTGCAGAACAGAAGAAAAAATCAGTCTATTGCAAATGGAAGTCAACTGAGATTCTCAAAGCGATCAAGGAAGGCCGTACCCCGACGCCCGGAGGATATGGAGAAGAAGAGACAAACAATGCTGATGCGGAAGAAAAAGAAAAAGATACTCCGGTAACGATCGCTGTGGAAGATGAGAGCCCCGTTATGCCAGAAACGGTCGAAGAAGACTCTCATGATGATAACGGAGATGAGGAGGACGAAGAAGAAGAGGAAATCAAACCAAATGTTCCCGTCGATGAAGACAGTGGTGATGATAGCGGTGACGAGGTTGGCGCCCAGGTGCCGCTAGGACCACCTCCTGCATATCCCATAGGAATCGAACCTGTTGATCTACCTTTGCCTCCTCCGGCACCACCAGTAAAGCCTCCTTTAGTTTTCGATCTGCCTCCTCCCGCTCCGATGTCTTTCCCATCACCAATAGTACCAACACCGACACCAACACCAACACCTCCGATGGAAAAACCGAAAATGACAACTTTATTCGGCCTGGCTAACAAGAAAAAGCCCAAGAAGAAGGTCGGTAGGGCCGAGATTGCGGATGCGACTGAGTTGACCCGGTTTGCTTTGGCAGCTTTAGAAGATAAGGACATCGAAATTGCGGCTGAGCGCTTAGAACAAGCGTTGCAATGTTTGGGACGTTAGTGGACAACAATCGACGGCTTAAATCCAACAATGAATATGAATCTCTCTCGCGCTGGTTACCACTTGTTCTCTGATTCGATTTTGAACCGGGAGCTTTCACCTAGTACAATAATACAACAAAGCTTGCCACGCGACGACAGGCCCGAGCTCATGGTGTAGTTCTAGTGATCAGGAATATTTGATTTAAACTCTTCTAGGCATATTCTGTGTTCTTTCAGAATTTGTTCCTATTGGCTATTTGAACTGATTCCATTTGCTGCTGGTGAAGAATATAGCATATTCAGAATCCTCATGAAAATTTGGTTCAGGTACCGTAACGAATAATCATAATAGTCGTACGAGTAGTAATTTTGATAAAAGTTATGGCGTTTTCAAGTCGGATAGTTGTTACGAAGTAGTAGTGTTATGCAGGAGAGGCACCAAAAGGAGTGCCTCTCAGTAAAAATGAGAGCAAGATTTTTCTTTTTCTCAAGGATGGCTATGAATTTTGATTCAATGCGCGAATTACATTATGACTCCTGCGTTACTTTCAACCTGCGGAACTGTACGGTACGGTACCGTTGTTACACGGTTTGAAGTTTGAAGAGTATTGCTCTACCATATGTTTTAGTAGTATCTGTCAATCGTAGGTACGTACGTGTACATTCTCAGGCTCCAGGTAGACCGCAGACCGGACCGCACCGCACACCACAGTTACTACCGAATAGGTTACGTATGGTACGGTACCGTATGTAAGTTATTGTATCATAATGCCTTGGAAGAGCCTACAAGTACTACTCGTACGTACATACTTCTAGAATATATATTTTTTTCAATCGGATGAGTCAAAAAGGACACTTTCAGTCTGTCACCGTCAGTCCGGAATTGAAGGATAAAAAAAAACAAATCCTTTTTGCAGCGAGTTCAACAATCGAAGTTCTCTGTTGTGATCTGTACGAACGCATCGTTGGATCATGTGCTAGGTATGGGATATCGGACTTCCTTTACACCTAGCCTCTGCTTGCTCCCATTATCAACTAAATTTCCACCATGGCCAAGTTTTCCGCTGCCCTCCTAGCTTCCCTTGTCGCATCCGCTTCGGCGTTTGCCCCTCAACAGACTGCCTCGCAATCGTCGGCTCTTAAGGCCACCGGTTTCGAAGAAGTCGGAGGAGTTCCGTTCGATCCCCTCAACTTGGCCAAGCTCGGTACCGGCGAGAGTTTCGACACCTTCCCAAACATGTTCCCAGATGTTCAATTCTTGCAAGAGGCTGAAATCAAGCATGGACGTCAAGCCATGATCGCATGGACCGGAATCTGGGCTACGCACCAGGTACGAGAATGAAACACAACACAACAGCAAATGATGTGACGAAATGTCGGTTGATACGGTCTGCACTACCACTTGAAGCTTTTGAGATTTCATCAATCAGGCACATTGTATATGTTCCCACATGCGTTAGCATTTACGATGATTGTGTATTTGAATTCCTAATGTAGCAATCTAACGTTTAAATTTTTTCGGTCGGGTTTTTTCACGTATGTCAATTCAAAAGGGTGGTATGGGATTGGGTATGCACATCCCTGGATTCCCCGAAGAATCGGACTGGACACAAGCTCTTGGAGTCTTTGCTAAGGAGCAACCCGGATGGTTTGCCGGAATCCTTTTCTTCATTGCTATCTGCGAAGGAGAAAGTGTCGGACATTCTGGAGACAACTTCCGAGGAAAGTCCACCAAGACTCCTGGTGACTTGAACTTTGACGTGTTGGGTCTTGGAAAGAATATGTCCGAAGAAGACGCTGCCCGATACAAGATTGTAGAAATGAAGAATGGACGTGCCGCTATGATCGCCATGGCCAGTCTTTTCGCCCACGAGAGCATCCCCGGATCCGTCCCACTCATGGACATCTTTAGCTAAATTTTGTGCACGTAAGCAATGCATACAACGGACATTTCCTGTGTTCGTTTTTGGACTTCCCGTCAATCTACCTCCTGAACAATGAAAGTGAGGATGAGGGCTGAGACTCTTGTAATGATAAATACTTTATTTAATAGAGAATACAAGTGCAGCAGAAAGTGTGAAACGTTTCGTTACTGTATTGCGTTCTCGATGAACCCTCGTTTTGACAAACGGATTAGATACAAATTGTTGAATCATTTGCGTTTTGGAGCCAAAGTGGAAACAAGATTCAACGATTTGGTAATATGATGTTTGGAGCTAAGTCGTTGTTAAAAGAGTTGAGGACCACAAAAAGCTGCTCCACTCTGCGAATGAAAATTCATTTCGCGGAAGCTAGGCACAGGTGACATGATCCAAAACAAAGCATCTCCAATAACATTCGAGTTCAATCCAGGCAATGTTCAATACATGACTCATCTATAAATTATCTTCTCATGCTAATCAAGTCTATATTTGATTATCTATCGCTGTTGATCATCGCAACCTCGGAGTCACTTGCGAGTGGACTACTCGCCAGAGTGTCATGAGGACCAATCCACAGCCAATTTCCAACGGAATCAATTCTTCCATGGGAGAACCCTCTCCCACCTTGCGGTGTTGAATCCATGCACCGATCAACGCTGCGACCAATCGCAAATTAATGGCATTGATAAAGGTATTGAAGGCCAAGGCACCTGCCGCCATGGGACCTCCCCGCCCTTGTTCGTCGTCAAGCGGAAAATGTCCGTCCATTGCGCTGTACAAAAAACTACCGTGGTACAAACCCGAAGCAATCCACAGGATAGAAAAAAGACAGCCCTCATTAAACGCATACGGTATGTAGGTGAAATCCATTCGATGGGTGACCCAAAATGAGATAGATAATGATAAATTGACAATCAGAAATACATCATACAGCATGACCCCAAAGTCGTCTATCTGGGCAGGTGGAAGCTTCTTGCGACCGTCAGTGTAGAAGAGATGTACAAAGGGTACTTCATCAAACATGCGTTGAAATATAGAAGGAGCATCTCCAGCTTTATCGTTGCTTTTTTTGTTCACTTTTAAGACGCCATCGGTGTTCGTGGGATGTTTGAAGTCCTCGCACTCCTCGTCCTCCATTTGAGATCTCGATGCTAAAGCAATACCAGAGTTGATGCTAATTCTGTTTTTAAGGCAGCAACCATACCGTTGGCATATGTTATTAAAAGAAGTCTCAACTTTGTTGTAATTGTTGTATGATTTCCAAGCAGACATGGTTGTTCCAGGCTTATGAATGCCCTTATTTATTCTTTTCGTTGAAGGAATGTATGCTACTGTTTGACCAACGCATAGCAGTAGGACGAGAAGGTATTGTAATGCTGTCATCGGCTGTCGGTTCATGGTGGAGTTGTTTGTTGATTTTCCTGACATCGTTGCAATATTTTGTATTCGTTCTTACTGACGGTGTAGCAAGACCGGGGAAGCAAACCACAGAGGAGGAGTTTCTTAGGTGCCAATATCCACTTGAAACAATGCAACGCGTATCGAAATGCCTTCTTGATTTAGAAGCACCAGACGAGAACACTAAGAACGCAAGAAAAATTCAATTGTAGGATTTTGATAGATTCTCACGTCGAGTGGGAAGAGAAGGGAAGTCGTTTCACAGCTATCTATGAAACGCGGTGGCAATAATTCTGTACAGTGTTGTGTTGTGTCAGGGTTTTACGTTGATTGTTCTAGTGCATTCTTATTATTTTTTTGTATCTTAGCTTCCATTGCCAATGCCTCTCGATGCCACTAGCCATCTCAATTCTCATGCGGTGCTAACCTAAAGAAAAAAGAACAATACTGTATCACAGGAAGTATTCGATTCTTCTCTTTTGTTCAGTATGAATGTACGAGTATTAGTACTCGTACTTTTTGAACCGGCTACTAAACGCCCAACACCAAGTACTCTTACATAGTCCACCCTACGTAATGTACAAGGATAACAGAACGGAAATACAGTAAGCGCAAGCGGATGAGCAACCAACACAACACGAACACGAACAACGCAGCTGTGCAAAACAAGATTCGAACCATTTGACCTCTTCGAATCAATAACAAATTGATTCATCCAATTTTTTATTTTTTATTCGTTCCGTTCGAACTCGCTCGCGCGCAAGGCGGGAAACAGTGTCTTGTCCAGATTTTTCGTCACGAGAAGAAAAATCGATGTCTTGGAAGCAGTGCCGAAAAAAGGGTTCATTCGGCCTTTTTCTCACCATAGCGACAAAGCTCACTTTTTGTTGCTTCAGCACAATTCATCAATCAAATCGTATCATCACATTCGCTCTTTGATCTACCTTTCTCAACACCTTTTTCTTTTCGTCGACTATAGCACCGTCAACAACTATGAAACTCCAACAATTGTTCTCCTTTCTTTTGACCCTCTCGGGTTTCTCTGGGCACTCTTCCGTACTCGTGCACGCGAAGAAGCACGGGAATATTTCTATTGAGGAAGAAATCCCCTTCAATGCTACGCCTCACTCTTCGTCCCATCCCGAATGGTATGAGGAAGGACCTCTTAATGGGGAGGGGAAAGGGCGCTATTCTCTGGTAGCGGTCCCAGCCCCTTCTTCGTCATCTTCGCTTCTTCCTCGAAATTTGAAGGGGTCCAAGTCGAGCCCCTTCTTCTTCGAGGATTGCTCCAATATTTGTGCTTCGAACGGTGGAGTTGCCACCAATCACCATGGTGACTGTTGCAAAGGCGGTGTCAGCTACCTCAAGGTGCTTTTCAGCGCCAGCCAAGTAGATGTTTCTGGCACGATCACACTAGACCCAATCGTGGCAGGGTCGTTCACCAATGACAACAATAACTCGCCATCGTGTACTACCGCCTGGACTTCCAAGGGGAACAAGGCTGGTTCGATTTTTGGCTCCAAGGGTTCCAAGGCTCATTCTTCTCAAGCACCCCATTCTCGATCCCTTCTGGATCACCAGGTCGGACCTTCGCGGCAATCTAAACGTCCCAAGGCAAGCTCTTCTTTCACTTCCCGGACCCCTCATTCGAGATCTGATACTGGCAATCCCTCGACCTCTGGTCCTTCTAGGTTTAGTTTCAAGGGGAGCAAGGCAGCTTCTCTTCCTTCTCAAACCCGATATTCAAAATCTGACGCCGGCTCTTCTATAACTCCTCAGCCATCCAGTATTTCTTCCAAGTGGAGCAAGGCCGTTTCTTCCCAGTCTTTTCAGAGCCCATATTCAGGAACTGGTGGTAGCTCTTCTCAAGCCTCCTACTACAGTTCTAAGGGGACCAAGGACAATTCTTTCCACCCTTCCCGATCCCCATCGCACCGGGGGTCCAAAGGAACGAAGGGAGACATTTTTCGGGGTTCTGGTTTAAAAATCGTCGACTGCGAAGACCCATGCATCAAATTTCCCTTCGAAGATCACACCTGCAGTAGTACAGCACTATCCAAGACAAAGAATGGCGTTCATCCCGGAGATAACATCTGTTTTGCGATGATCGACTCTACGAACCAGATATTGTTCGACGTGAAGATGCCAAAGAAGATCACAATTTGGTTTTCGAGTGGCGACGGAGAAGTCTTAGTGGGGGCAATCTACACCAGATGTAGATTTCCTCTAGTGAAGCCATACGGTATTTCCTTTGTCAACGCGTGCACTCCAGGTGGTTTCACGTATCGTGGTCGGAAAAGCCACGTCAAAATTGACGAAAGTATAACTGACCCACACCTTTCCTTTATCGATGGAATCAGCACCAAGTACTTTGGTTCCGTCAAAGCAGTCCTTGCTGAAGAAGATACAGAATCATACACACAAGACTTCAGTATCGGGTTCGAAACCTGTGGATGTACCTGTGAGAAATCCAATGTAACTTCTCCCATCTCCGATCCACCCAGCGTAGACACAAGTCCCAATCCTTCTTCGGCACCTTCCAATCGACCCTTGTTGTCGCCCACGAAAAATCCGAGTCCAACACCTACCAAAAGGCCCTCTTTGTTTCCAACTTCCGAGGTAACTGTCACGCCCAGCACTGAATCCGAAAGTCCCTCTTTTTCGTTTACCTCTTCAAGCTCCTCCTCATCGTCTAGCACAATCAAAGTCCAGCCAGGTAAGTTTCTCTCGCTCAAGGGGAAGATAATCGTTAAAAAGACCCCAGTTCTGAACTGTTCGATGAATTCTTTTTCTCGTAATATTGATTCAGGACCTGGATCTCCCCCCACTGCTTCTACATCGGTCCCTAGTTGTAGTTCAACATGTGTCCAGTGTTTATTGGAACGTTGCGTCTTCGCCGGCAGTACAGCTGCTTGTGATATCACCGCTAATGCCCCTGGACTCTCCGACGATTTCGAAGAAGACAACGCAGAATTTGCAACGCTATTTCCAGCTCCCCTTCCCATTGTTGGCAAAGGCAAGGGCATAAAGTCAAAGAAGGATTTTGGAAAAGGTGGACCCGAAAAATATGTCAAGAAGACTCCAAAAGATTCATATCGTGGACACAGAAAGGGAGGAAAGGGCAGAAAGGACGGATACTACTTCTACTATTCCAGCAGAGCAAAGGGCAGAAAGGGTAATTCCTATTTTCATTATTCTGGCACGGGAAAGGATGAAGAGGGCGGATACTACTTTCAATATTCAGGAAACAATCGCCACCTAGAGCACATTGAATACCACCAGTCTCGTATTGAGTACTTGAAGGAGCTTCTGGAGCACGCCGAAGAGTAGGACCTTCAATTCGCTGTCTTCTCCACTTTGAAATCAGTACGATGACAGTGTAGACGATCTTCTTCACTTCCACTTATGATCTTATTGCGAACTATGATGAAGCGATTCGCACGGCCTTTTTCTGACGAAGACCGACTCTGTAGAACCGCAGCTCGAAGTTGGTGCGAAAGAAAGTGTTTCATCTTTATATTCTATTATTTTCTGTATAGTTTGTCTGTAAAAGTCGACAATCTCACATTATAACATAGTAACCTAGTAAATATCGTGACAAAGTCTTCACATCTTATCATCTTCAATAGGACGAGCAATGCCGCTTGATGCACAAGCACCAAGCCTTTTCATGAATTAGAAATTGTCGAATGAACATCAATAACTTCATTTTTTCGGAGAAAGGCGATAATACAACGCAAGTAAAAAACTTGACAACTTTCTACATCTTTATTTGTCTTTAAGTATGCATTTATATTATGTAATCGATCAATTGATGCCCCCAACGTTTGTAACAAAACCAAACGTGAAAATAGCATCGTCATGTAGTTGCTACGGAGATAGTGCGACATCGTCTTGTTGATCTGTTTGTTGAGAACTCGCCTGAAGTGCGAATCTTCGATTGATCACTCATCAAACTGCCACTATTGTTACTAGAAGTGGAGACTGGTGATAGATTACTGTACGCAGTCATAATTGTACTATCCATCACCAGGTTTGACGGCCATTCGATTACACCAATCGTTCGAGGAGACTGCGGTGGAGTTAACAACGGAATTATGGGATTGTCAACACTGCAACACTCGCTGCTGCTTCGGAATCTTTCTTCCAATTCTTCACTCAACATCTCATCCTCTTTTTCACAAGAAGAGGATATCGACGGCGAGTCTTCTCTAATTATATATTGGCGCGGCAATGGGTGTATGATTTGATCTAATGCCTCGATTCCTAGTGTGATTTCAGGTATTGCACAGAAATCTTCTTTCGGCTGGTCTAGGCCTCTTTTTCGCTTTGTAGAGTCTTCGTTGCGACCCGCTTCTGCGTTGAGGGCAGATAGGGTGTTAGAGGATAGTACTCTTTTCTGCCTGACTGTCCCCCACATGTCGTCAACACTTGCACCACTAGCGCCAACCAAAGCGTAGCTGTCGTTTGTTGGTCCTTGTGGTTCTTCTTCGTCATCAAACACTGACGTATGGCAGTCCTCTGAATTGTTTTGTAAAATGCTAGCAGTACCTGCAATAACTTCCAAAGTTGGAAGCTGGTCTCTGTCGGTAATTGGAAATGCGAGAGAAGCTGATTTCATGTTCGCTTCCGAGTTGATAGATTCGGTGCTGGCATCGCTTCCGTCACTTCCACTGCTACTAATATTGCTAGTACTGCTACCGCAACTCACCGAGTTTTCAGCCTCGCTTTCGTCTTTCGATGTGATCGAAAACCCACTTTTTGGATTTAGATCACCAATCGATATACTCCTTCGAATAGATTGAAGACGAAATGTAAACGATAGAATCATAGTGTTAGAGAAGATTTCGCTTCAAATTCGTATTCAAGAGCTTGACCTTCGACAATGATTTTCATAACTTTCATTCACTTACCTTTTCTCGTGTTCTTTCAAAGTTTGGTGTGACTCATTTGTCTGCAACAGTATGGTAGGCAAGACAGGCGTTGGCCGGTACAGAACAACACCGTTTGGTTTTATGATCTCGCTACCGATAGTCACAAACTTCACCAAATCGTCCATCTTTCCCACTTCTTTGGAATTTTTAGTAACATTTCCTTGTTTTCTTCCCTCGTCGGCATCAACAGCGTCGTTTTTTTCTTCTCCTTCCTCCTCGAAATCGGTATCTGATAAGTCAGAGTCTCTCATCCCAGATTCCCCGAAAATGCAATTTCTTTTCACTTCCTCGTCTTCCGTCTCTTCGTTTCCGCTCTGGTAACTGTTAACGAGCATCTTGGTGACTTTTTCTGTCATTTCGTCCTGGTGAATCGTTAACTTTCTTGAACTGTTTAATCAATGAAGCATCAAGAAATGGAGTACAGTAAGATTTTGTGAGTATCAAAAAGAAAAAAATACAGTTAGAAGGAAAGGCGACAACAACTTAAAGCGTGAAAATATTTTTCGTAGAAGAAGGTACGGGTATGGACGGTTGTACGAGTACGTACTGGTTCTACAGTACTACTGTAGTGTCACAAACTGAAGTTGAACACTGATCTGAGCGACAGGGAGGTGGCGCGTGCAGGGTGATGAGTCGGGTATGCTTGACTCGACTCAAACGTGCTCTGTCTTTTACTGTGATTTTTGCGGTTTTTTTTTGGCATCGCCGATACAGAAACGATTTTTTCGTTCAATTCGTTCAATTGGAAGGTGTTGCCCTCTTATCTTTTGGATAGCAAAAGAGCCTACCAATACAAAAAGAGCTGAAGAATGTTCATCGAAACTGATGAAACCTTTCAACAGCGATGTACGCACTTTTCGTTAAGAACGTACCGTAGAATGACGACGACGACGACGACGACCCACAACAATGACTGGACATTGTTTACTGCGATTGTGTCTTTCTTCTCTCGCAGTGAGAAGAAATCTCAATCGCAAACTTGAGATACGAATATCTATGTTGCGAATGAATACGCATAAGGACGAAAGAGACGGCAATGATCCATCCCTAAAAATTATGGTCGTCGTGATGCTCACAAAATAAATTATTTCCTTCCCACACTTACATTTTTATAAAGAACCTGTTGCAAGGATTCCGATGCACTCTTTCAATGTTCGTAGCAGATTTCTGTAATGAAATTTCACTCAATGTGATTTTGCTTTTTTTACTTTGACTGTTTCTTTTGGATTGATGTGTGCTTCTTGATTCTATGATGTATGCGTTAAGATTGGAAAACAGGGGATTTTTGTTCCTTTAAATTTCTGCGAAAAAGTTGATGTCGAAGTTTAGCGCGAGCAAGTTCATGCTTCCGAAGATAAAAGAAGTTCGTAGGAGTTACCGGACGGTATAAGGTTCTTCAACGATCTTCACGACCACACCAAAATGCCATGAATACCATACAAAAGTAGGAGAACTCGTACGTTTTCAACGGTACTGGTATGCACGCTGTTCCTACATGTGCCATTCGCATACCATACCTCGTAGGCGAGTACAGTAAGGAAAAGATTATTGTGCGGTATCGTACGTTAGAAGTACTTTACGACATCAAAATTCATTTTTAGAAGCACTTCGTCAAAATATACCGCTCGGTACCGTATGCTATGACCCATCAAGAAAGGCTATTCAAAATATTGCAGTCGTCTCACATGCGTCTGTTGATGTGGTTCGGTGTCAACTATTCAATTCAAACTTCCGATTGGCTTCTGCGCATGATCACCATGTTCCGTGATTGATTCGCGCAGACATGGCATTAATCTGCCGGTACTTACTTCTTGAGAGTTCAGCAAGATTCCCCCCCTTTCAAAAATTTTGATTCGTGCACAGAATTAAATAATGAACTCCATCGTACATTAAATAATAAACTCCGTCGTATGGTAGTATGCAGGGGTCATAAATTTGGACCCCTGTGCACTGTGCACCCGGGCCTGGTCGTATGCAGGTCGTACGTACATACAGTACGTACGTCCTTTCTTAACAACAAAATCATCCAGCGCGTAACCTCTGACCTACCGGAACGAAACCGGATACAGGAAACCGGACAGTGCAAGAGCAACTACGAGTACTGGTACGAGTTAACCAAAGTGAAAATATTTCGTAGTAATATTATGGTATTGCGTCTTGGCATGAGTTATTGCTCGCGTTCGAAAAACTCCTGACGTGATAGCAGTTGATGACAGTAGTCGGTGACAACTAAAAGAGAAGGAGAATTATGCACTTGTCGACATTCATTTTTGTTGAAGAAACAGATACGAATTGTGGGATATGATAAAAGTTGCACATATCTGATTAGTATACCAACCATACTAGAGTAGGAGCTGATGCACTAAACTAATTAGATGCATTCCGTATTCTACGCCAAGCACTTGTTGGCTTCGGTATTATAGCATATTAGCGGTTTCGAACTCCGTCGTCCGTTTATTTGTTGTATTCGCTTGTGGGGAGTACGTACCGATCGATTTCTGGAAAACTGTCGGCGAAGGATTTCTCGTCTAGAGCCTCGGCGCGCAAATAGGGCTGAATATACAAGAGTGGCTCGCACAAAGAGGCTCCAAGTGCCCGGGAGCGAGCTGGACTCCAGCCCCGTTCCGGATCGGAATTGGACCTGCAATCTTTAAATGGCATTTCCAGTGTAACAGATAGACAATCAAAACGATGGGCGATTTGGTCGTTGGCAATGTTGAGTATATCTCCCTCTGCGTATTCTGTGGGTTCGTAGGCAAATTCTTGTTGCATGTCTGGATTGGCTCGACGGTAGGCCGCATTGAAGGCACCGTGCAGAGCTTCTAGACGTGGACCCCAGTTTGGAACCACCGGCTGTGCCAAAAAGTTGTAGGGGATTTCTTCGTCGCCGTGAATGTCACAAAAGACGTCGCATCCAGTTTCCTTCATTTTTTCCAAGACGTGGTAGACTTCTGGCGATCGCTCTAGAGTGGGAGCTTCATAGTCGTCTCCGCTGCTGCACCATTCGCGGTTGAGGTTCGCACCTGCCGCATTCACCCGCAGATTTCCGGCAACGGCACCGTCGGGATTCATAGAGGGAATAATGTAGAATGTGTATTTTGAGAGCAGCTGCCGGACCAAACCATCGGTATCGCCGCTTGAGTCGAGCCCGAGGAGGCGCTTCAAAAAGCCCTCTGCAAAGAACTCAGCCATATGTTCTCCGGGATGCTGTCGATGGATGATCCACCCGATGCTTTTTCCGGTACCGACCTGGATGCACTCAATTTCCCTACCTTCTAAGGTCTGCCCCAGTGAAAACACAGTAGCTAACTCGCTGCATTTTTCGACAAGCTCCAAGTGTCGGTCGTAGGAAAATGGTGGGAAATAGCCAAAATAAACACTCTCTGATTCCTCGCTATGTATGTGGTCCCAAACGAGTTTTCCTTCTACAAAACGAGTGCTTTGTGCACGCTTCCAAGAGTCGGGATCACTGAGTGACTTTGAGTAAAAAACAGTGGAACCATTCCAGGCATTGGCATACGACGCCTCTCCAGCGTTTAGTAGTTCGTATGTGACGGGGACGTCTCTCTTGTCATCTTCCGCATTGTTGGTGTGAATAGAGGACCGAAAGGAAAAGTATTGCATGTGCGACTTCTTCTCGAGTTCTGTGTACGGATCAGGTTTGATCCGTAACGAGACTACTTTTGTTGGGCCATCTTCGATGTTGGCTAGCTCGATATTCCCGCCATCGTAAGCATCTGAAATAGAGACCTTGCTGGAGAATGAAACCGAATGATTGACTCGAGAATTGACTCCAGTGGTTTGCGATTGACTCGTTGTTTTTGAAAACGCAATTGTTGATGCCCTCGACGGAAACAAATTCTTGCCCATACAGAAACTACGGGTGAAGGAAAGGTAGCCCATTAGCCAAAATAGCGTCAGAATGGATTGCACCTTCAATTGTCCGGTCATCTTTTAGGAAATATAGACCCTGACCTCGGGTCTGGATCTACCTTGCTGCCACGGCACTGAAAAGTGAGTTAGCCGTCTTGTAACGGAACAGTACGTACCGTACCTCCTCGGAATAGATTTTCCAACAAATCGAAGAACGATTTTTCCATTTTTCTGAGAAGTTTGTTTGTTAACAAGCATACCGGTACGTACTACCGGTAGTAGTGCGAAGAACATGATGGATAGTTATCTTTAACCCTAACGTATTAATTTTTGCAGCTACAGTAGACTGTTTTGTTGTTCACATCAACCGTTTGTGCGAACAATCGTATTAGGAAGTACGAGCCCTACTACGAACGTACCTACAGGTACAGCAGGATAGAAAGGACCAAGATGCAGGCACAAAGATACGGTACATACAAGTACTATTTCCGGTAGCGTTAAGGCAAAAGTACGTACGTACCCTTCAAAATGTGTACGAGCAGGGGTCACAAATTTAGGACCCCTTTGTACGAGTACGTACGAGTATCGTACGTTCTCTGTTCGTAGGACTGAAAGGTAACTTCCGTAAACATACAGTACGCAGCTGTACTGGCACATGGTACAAAAGTACCAGGAACGGAGTGTAGAAATAGGATGAGCTTGTCACGCTCTCTACAAAGCAACAACGGCTAGAACAAGAAGTACGTAGACATTGCTGTACTTCGACCTGTAATACGCTACTCATACTCTACGTACCGTACGGTACTGTATTACTGTAGGGTAGTATTACTGTACGGTACGGTAGCGTAGATGAGGACGGTTTTCATGGTATTGGTAGGTTCGTTGTGACCCTCTAGGATAGCACAGTACAGTTTTTAGATTTTTAACTTTTAAAATTTGGATGGAAATAAATACTGGTAACGAATAGTAACTTCTAGAGTATCGAACGGCTACAAACATCTCAGTGCAATCCTTCTACAGACGCTTTCCAGTTTTCACTATCCGCCGCATACTTTTCATAGCACCTTTTCGTGAACTTTAACTACTGGCCTCGTGACCCACCATGGCAAGTCTAGAGCAAGTGATCTCGGAGACATTGTCCCCAAATGCTGACCTCCGCAAAAACGGTGAGTGGACGCGGTTCATTGATTCGTGATATCGTTTCGTGCATGTCGTACCGGTCCTTCGTTGTTCGCGCCCCTTCCGTTTACTAATTTCGTTTCGTCATAATGCCGCTCCCTTGTTCGGTCTCCTTCAATGAAATGAAATGCCATGTTGTGGTCTGGTCTGGTGACGAATCTGATTTTAAAAATCTCTCGGAATCGAAATTAATTGTCGGTGTGTGCCTATTGCTTTTTTATTATACTTCAGCCGAGAAAGTCTTGACGGACTCCTCCAAACAGCAAGGGTTTCTCTTGCAGCTGCTTCAACTAGTCGACAATGCAAGCGCTAACGCGACGATTCGGCAGGCCGCTGCCGTATTTTATAAAAACACTGTAAAGACAGCATGGGACGAGTCGAAAGACCTTGAAGAACGAAAAAACATTGTCATCTCGCAACAAGACCGCGTTACGATCAAAACAAATTTGGTCGAGCTTATGTGTACTGTTCCCCCACAAATCCAAGCGCAAATCTCAGAAGCGATCAGCATCATTGCCGAGGTCGACTACCCCGAGAAGTGGGACGATCTGTTGCCAAAACTCGTTGCAAAATTCAATTCTCCCGACCCAAGTGTAGTTAATGGAGTTTTGAAGACAGCCGATTCAATCTTTAGGAGATTTTGTGACGTTAATAGAAGCGATGCCCTCTACAAGGTTATTATTTACACGCTAAACCATATTCAGGAACCTCTGCTGAAACTTTTGATGCAAACCGCAACCCAAGCAGATGCGTGTGCCAATGATCCAGTTCAGCTCAACGCAAAGATGGAGACCTTGAGGCTTATAACTCGCATACTATTTTCGCTAGTCTACCAAGACCTTCCAGAATTTTATGAGGACAATATGGCGACCGTTATGGGGGTTCTAAAGAAATATTTGGAATACAACAATCCGGTATTGGTCGACAACGACGAAGAAGATGAACAAGGGCCAATCGATAAATTACAGTCCGCCATTATCGATATTCTGAAGCTGTTTGTTACCCGAGATGAGGAGCCTTTTCAACCGTTCATACCAGAGTTTACTACCCTCGTCTGGAATTTGTTGATCAGTAAGACAACGCTGCCGAAACACGATCAGGTGGTGGTTATGAGCATGAAGTACCTCAATATCTTGGTTGGACGACAGTTCTATAAAGACCTGTTTAAGGAAACTTCGACCCTGCAGCAAATTGTTGCAAACATTGTTATCCCCAACATGACCATCCGCGAAAGTGACGAGGAAAATTTCGAGGACAATCCTCAGGAATATATTATGACGGAACTTGAAGGATCCTCCACCGATTCTCGACGCAGGGGTAGTCGTGAACTCTTGGGGGCTATGTGTCGTCAATTTGAAGCGCAAACAACCAGCATTTGTTCAGAACATATGACGAAAATGTTGGCAGATTACGGTGCCGACAAGAGCAAGTGGGTCGCCAAGGATACGGCAGTAAGTTTCCTCACGGAAAAAATTTCAGCATGATGTGTTTGCGTTTCTAGTATGTTAATTTGCAACTAATGTGGGAATCATGATTTGTTGCTCTTTTGAAGATTTCGCTGATGCTGGGAATTGTAATTAAGAAGCAAAGTTCAAGCGGCGTGTCTGAACTGAATCACAACGTGAATTTAATGGAGTTCTTCAGCAACCATGTCCTTCCAGAGATGCAAGACAAAGACGAATCGAGCCGCCCTATGGTGAAGGCATCTTGTATCAATTTTGTATGTACCTTCCGGAATCAATTTTCTGCTGAACAGTACAATGAATTGTTGCCCGTTTTGATCTTTCACCTCAGAAGTTCGTATGTGGCCGTTCACAGTCTCGCCGCTAATACGATTGAACAAATCCTACGTAATAAGGGGAGAGATGCCTCGGGTACAGCTTTCAGTAAAATAACGCAAGCATCGCTCCAGCCCTTCCTTCAGGGTCTTTTCGAGGGTCTTTTCCATATTGTTGATAACGTTGTTCTGAATGAAAATGAATACGTCATGAAGTGCATCATGACAACTCTTGATAAAGCGGGCGAGAACGTCATTCCCGTGACAAATATTGTCTTCGAAAAGCTGTCAGCAGCTTTAGAACGGGTGTGCAAGAACCCTCGAAACCCTGGGTTTAATCATAATCTCTTTGAATCCATAGCCATCCTTGTGAAGAGTATCTGTGCAAAGGATGCCTCCCATATTACCCAACTGGAGCAAATGCTTTTTCCACCGTTTCAAACTATTTTGCAGATGGACATTTTGGAATTCACCCCATATGTCTTCCAGATTTTGGCACAGCTACTTGAATTCCGACCAAGTGGGGCTGGGCTAGGTGAAGCCTATACAAGCTTGTTCGCTCCACTTTTGACGGCATCGCTCTGGGAAAAAACGGGAAATGTTCCCGGGCTCACGCGCCTTATCCAGGCGTATTTGGAAAAAGCGGCGACGTACGTGGTATCGAACAACCATCTGATGCCTATTCTTGGTATTTTCCAGAAACTAAATACTTTGAAGGCAACTGAAGGATCCGCATTCGATCTACTTTCTTCGCTCGTGCAGTACGCTCCTCGTGAATCTATAGCAGATCACCTTCGAACCATTTTTCAGCTCATTTTGACACGGCTTCAGAGCACAAAATCAAATCTCTATCCAATTCGATTTGGTCAATTTTTGGCACTCTTTTCTGGTTTGTACGGTGGCCAATATCTTTCGGACATTTTGGATAGAATCCAGCCAAACATTATAGTAATGCTGCTCCAAGGAGTGTGGTTGCCGAAAGTGAAAGGCTGTGCAAGCAACAGGGTTCTAGCCAAAGCCCAAATCATTGGCCTAACAAAGTTGTTATCTGATCTGTCCCCAAAACTACTTGGAAACGATCAGGGGAAACAAGTATTCGCGCAAGCTATTACTGCGGTTGTTTCGATCCTTGCGTCCTCAACCTTTACGAAAGAAGAGAAAGATGTTCAAAATGAAGGGCCCATGGTGTACGATGCAACATTTTCACGGTTGAAGTTCGCCCAGCGGCCTCCTGTCGACGCTTTCGAAGCCGTGCCCGACCCCACTGACTTTTTCTTCAGCGCCTTGAGGAATTTGAGTGCATCGAACCCTGGAGTTTTAAGCCCATTAATTCAGCAAGGTCTCAGTACCGACCTGAAGCTTGCTTCGAGCTTTCAGACTATGTGCCAATCGAAGGGGTTTAGTCTCGTCTAAGATATGAGCAGAGAGCAAGGAGTCGTGAATATTTATTTACGGTACACTGAAACAAGGAGAGAAAAACATCATTCGAATAGTAAAGTACATAGAATGGGTATTGGATAGAATAAAAACTCCAGCTAAATGAAAAATTGAATTACGTTTCTTTCGTTGATATGCAAAATATATGGAGAGTTGTGTCCTCTATTTCGGTATTTGGTGACGAATAAATTTAGTTTGGTTTTCCTTCTCAATCTCGTTTTCTGTTACCGATTCCATGATCTCAAGCCCCAAAAGTGGGAAATCATGTTCGTCTGCCGTGTCAACGAAGTAATCACCGCTCCAATTTAAGTTCTTTAGAGGACTAAGGCGAAATTTGTTTCCGCTTGATGATGTTTTTTCTCGGCAGTGCGCAGTCATTCCGTTGAATTCATCGAAGGCTCGAAAGTGACTTCTGTGTAGCTCTGTTCTTCCGCATTCGACTAGTCTAGTATCTGTTACAACAACAGCGGCATCAGTGGCTTTGCAAGGATAGTGGCTTTCACTGCAGTGCCGCCGATGTCTTTGTTGCGAACGAGGAGCTTGGTAGGGATCGTCGCTTTCACTACAGTGCGTTTGGCGGTGCTTGCGCTTGGGGAGAAACCAGAACAGATCCTTTGTCGCTAGTGCCGTGGTGTTGCGGAGATCGGCGGGGAGCGACACGGCTCGTTTCGCATTCGAAATGTGGCGCGGTTTTGCCAGTGTGCCGGTACGGCTCGATGCGGGCATTCCTTTTCTCGAGCTGCTAGTGGCAATGCTGCGTCGATTGTGGTCTCTGAAGTACTTGTTGTTGCCGTGCGTTGTTGCCCATGCTCTGTTCTTCTGCTTTCGAAGCGAACTCTTTGCATCGCGATGGTTTACAGTCATAGCATTGTTGCTCATTTTGGAGAGGGGATAGCAAGATGTTGTATCACAGTTGGTTCTGGCTGTCATTTTACTGAAAATGTCGTAAAATATGGAGTTGGTGTGATGGTTTTTTCAATAATATGAAATGATGGATAGGTCTTTCTTTCCTTGCTTCAAGGATATTTTTGTTTGAGAAAAAGTATGAGTTCGTATCGCACGTTTTTGTATGAGTAAGGAGACCACCTGGTAGCTGTACGTGCGTTATCGCAATCTGATACTGTAGTGTGTCCACCTTCTATCTCCTGAGAAGATTCGTTCGCTTTGGCTTTGGCTTTGATGGAAGATGATTGGCGGTGACTAAATAAACGAATGATGAACGGTGGTTGCGTTCCGTAATAAACTGTACGAGAGATCGTTTTCTTATTCGTGGAATGCAGAAATGCTGTTCGATACCAACATGTGGGATTGCATTCGTCGCCAATGGCATCATGAGCAAGCGCATGTGCCATACGTTGTTGTTCCGTAAAACCATACGACAAAATCGTACTGCTGTGATACTTTAACCGTGCGCGGTCCCATTTCCCATTTTTGCTTCGTGGGAATGAAACTCTGAAGCACAAACGAAAGTGAATCGCTAAAAAACTAAGCACCCTTCGAAACCACAAGTGGGGGATTTGCACGATTAAAAACAGGGATTTTGCACGAATAAAAAGGGGGAATTAGTATGAAGAAGTACGAATGTACGTACAGGGTACCGTACCTACCGTACTGTACAATACCCCACACCCCAAAGGTACACAAAGAGAAAGCACTGGTCAAAATCAATTTTGAACATCCGAACATCGATGGTCGATGGTCCATTGGCTTTATTTTCGAACTCGTACGTACTTTTGCACATGAGGCACCGTAGGCACCGTACCGTACTACAAGCATGTGTGTATGAAGCCTAGCCATAAGGTTTCATAGGATACCGAATAGGGCGAAACAAGCTCAACGATTCTTTGTCATGATCAAGTTGTGATTTGCAATCGGTTGCCAACTTTTGCTGTGCTTCCTTCTGACCATTGATGTCTAAGAAGAATTGAATAGCACCAATTATTTTCACGGTTACTAGTCGCAAATCCAGTCGCTTCGAAGACTTTACAATCTTGCATGGCAATGATGGCAAATCCCATCGCCGCCCGTTTGACAACAAAAACGGTGCAGCACCTCGCAAAGGCAACAGCAACCACAGCAGTGACCACAGCAGTCTCCAATCGAATAGTGACGAATATTCGAACAAGCTCTGCAGCACGCATTCATAATCGCCCGATTCACTCGGAATCCACCACCTCCTCGGTGAAACTCCTCCTTCGGGATCTTCGGGAGCTCGACACGTCCTCTCTCTGCGATGCGCACAAGACCATCACGACCGGTAGAACCGACGACGACGGTCGCGACGCCGTCCAGATCAAGCTGATGAACAGCACTATCCGACCGATGAACCAACCCAATCGCTTCGGAACAGGCACACAAGACGTCATGGTCGGGGTGGCACGGACCGTAGCGTTTACGGAGCCCGACGACTTTCTCCCGGTGATGCGGGCATTGGCGCTGGAGGCGAAGGCGGACGAGGTGCTGGTGGTAAACACGTTGTCCTCCAAGCGCGCCGTCGCGGGGGAGATTTTTGCCGCGGAAGCCAGGAGGAAGGGGCTGGCCGGGATCGTGATCGATGGACCGGTCCGGGATACAGCGTACCTCGACGGCACCAGTGATGGGTGCGGTCACGGGGAGGCTTCCGCCGGCGGTGATGGGATCCCTGCTTCGGTGGCCCCGGTGGCAATGCGAATATACTCCACCGGTACAACACCGTACTCGGGAACGACCCAGTCTCCGGGAGAAATGCAACCCTCGGTCGTGACGTGTGGTGGAATCGAGGTCCGTCCGGGCGACATTGTTGTGGGAGACAACGATGGAGTCATCGTGGGGGCACCGGAAGCCTTTTTCGAGCTTGTTCCGGTGGCCCAGACCATCCAGCGCATCGAACAAGAATTGGTCGAGGGGATTACGACGGTTGGACGATCGCAAAGCTTGGCCTCGATGACAAACCTCGAGAACCACGTCCGCGACCGGTTGGAGGGGAAGCCATCAAATCTCGAGTTTCGAACATGACGACTAAAACTACCGAAATAGAGAAAGAGAGCGCAGCGTACTATAGCACAGGAACGGGTGTGAAGAGACGATTTGTACTGTCACAGTAACAAAAAAGTAGTATCAATATGGGTAAAAAACCTTGTAATATTGAATATACAATATACAATGAATATCGAGACATGAAACATACTGGACAGCATATTCTTCTAGATGTTTTTGTTCATCCAGGAGACACACCTGTTGCTCTCTCTAGCCTTGACCCTTACGACGATCCCGGAGGCACTTCCGATGAGCTCGAGTGACCAAAACACGCTAGCAGTAACACTCGAGACGCCGAATGATGGAATCGAATTCTTCTTTTTGAATGTTCACAACGCCCTGAATGTTTCTAAGAAAGTGTTCCAGAACGAATGAGTTGTCACGTGCGCAACCACGAAAGGCATCGGCGGCCAAGAGTACCGCCGCTAGCGCAGTCAGAAAATTGGGCTTGTCCACGAAGAACACGTCATGCAGGACTATCCCGACCATCGATTGGCACCGGCACCTGCATTTCCGTCGTTGCTTTTCCCCCACTCGTTTCGATGACGACCATTGTGATGCCGGCGAATACGCATCGTTCCCATAGCATCCATAGATGTGCTGAGGAAATAGGGTTAGATAGACGTCGCAATAATCCATTACCGTCGGAGGGTTGACGTGCCAGTTCAAAGCCTCCAAGATATCACGTTCGGTTGTCGTGATGTGATCTGCTGTATAAAATCCTTGTGCCATCTCTAGCAAGTCGTGCACCCTCAAGTTTTGGTTGCGACTGAACATCTTGACGGCAATGTAGATCGATACCATACTGAACAGTTGAAAGTCTTCCCGTGTCAAAGATAGGTTTTCGAACGCGTCGTTAGAATGTGAGATCTCCACAGCGATGTAACGATCAAGAATATTGAAGGCAGATTCCAAAACAGAAGCATCGATGCCGAACGTCACGCAAACCGCGTTTCCCCACTCCAGCATTCGATGTCTCCACGAGCTCAGCGAGAGAACTTCCTGAAACTGCTCACTTCGGGAATTTGGCAAGAATGCTCGCAGAGGAGCTCGGAGATCTCCGTAAAGATCGCAAGTACTGCTACCGGGCGATGCGCAGTGGTCGTCGCCTTTGCAATTCATAGAAGGTTCGGCTCGAATGTCGGTAACCAAACTGGCCATCTCTTCAACAACTTGAAGAACCGAAGGAACGGGTGTAAATACCAGAGTTTGAGTGCTTCTCTCTTCAAGGGAAAGATAGTGTGGACATTTGTAATAGCTTTCCTCTTGGCGGATCATAAGTTGTAATATATCACGAGAATCATCTATTCTTGTTAATGATTGCGCCATGATCGACACTAAAACCAGCCATGAAGTATTTTTGTGTATCCTTCAAAAATGCAATAAAAATTGGTTGGCATAACGCTGCGGCACGGCTACTTCATTTGGAAATGGAACTGATCCTATCAACCAACAGCAATCGATCTTGTAGTTTCCTTGACAGCTGGTCTACTTCTGAACCTCGGGCCTGACCTATTTTGTTGACTTAGTTTGTAACGTATGGAAAGCTGCGAAACAAAAAAAGGTGGAGAATTTTTACGGAAGTACAAGCGAACCATGATGCAGTTTCGTACACCGATACACCATACTTTCATCTGTTCGAAATTCTTCATGATCAGTGCGATACATTTTGCTTTGTCACAATCATAGTGGGCACGCACTCGTATTGTTCTGTACGGCTAGTCGTAGGCATGAGTATTGGTGCGTCTTCGGATTGCTATTCTTGTTCTGTTGGTTTGATAATTCGATGGGCCGGAAAAAATCTGGCGAACAAAAGCTTCAATGTGATATTTTCCGACTTAAGCTAATACCAAGAGGCTTTAAAGAAAATCAAAACACGTCACACACAGTATGAAATTTCAATGACCGTTCAAGAGCTCCTTGTTGAATCGAAGAAGACCTCTTGATAAGAGCTATTTTTGTACTTCTACTTGCAATCGGCAAAAGATAGTACGGGTACGAGTACCTTACTACTCGGACCCATCTCCTTCGATGTGCTTTGAACACCCTCCGAGTTTGAGAATGCACGGAAACAGTCTTTTAATTTGGTTTTCAGGCCTACCGTATGATTGGCTCAATCTTTTTAATCTTTTTAATGTGCTTTCCGATGTACTTCTACAAGTATAGATGCAAGGGAAAAAGAGACGTCAAGGCTTGGTACAGACATAAATTCTACGAGAACCTAACTACAGATCTTTAATTCTGATAGTGCTGGTAACAGCTACCGTACCATACTACCGCACTGGAAGATAAAGCGGCTAAATACGCACAAAAACAGGGAAAGCAAACAGTGAAGAAAAGTTCTGATGTAACGATAGATTGATAAAGTGCGTCTAATAATGAATCCAGTATCAGCCGATACTTTTTTTTGACTGGAAAACTCAAATTCCAACTTAGTTTTAAGCAGAATCAATAATGATCTGTTTGAATGAATATGGGCTAAAGCGAATACCGTCGGCCTTGTAGAACTTGCTCTGGAATTCAACCCAATGCAATCGGAGTGCGTGAAGAAAACATTCCAACACATCCATCATCAACAAGACGCCAAAGGTGACAGCGGCAAACAATCCAAAACCAAGGTAGGTGGCAAACCAGTTCACTCCAAGAGTACTGAGCATGCACTTCTCCCAGAAGACAGTGGCAAGCTCAGAGTGTGCAAGAGAAAGAGCCCAAAGACGAAGATAGGAGGCTGTGTTTGAAACCATTCCAAGAACGAATTCAATAGTTTCAATAGCTTGATGAATGAGAATCTCTCCGAAGCCGTGTTCTTCTTCGTCGCCGTCGGGCATTTCAGCGATGTGCTCGTGGTGAGTTTGTTCGTGCTGTTTCTTCAACATGTATGGTTTGGCCAACAACAAAACTGGAACAGAGCCCAATGCTAGAAGAAGTAAGAAGTTCTGGACTCCGGCTTGACCAGCGTACAAAGGCTCGTCGACATCTCCTGGTGCGAGGGCAATGTTAATAAGAGAAGTAATCAAGTTCGGAGGTTGACATCCGTCTCCAGAACCACCGTAATCAAGAGGACACTTGTCAGCGGTAGTATCATAGTCAGTACAGCTGTAACCCCATGGTGTACAGTAGCCATTTCCAGACTGGTCGCAGACGGTCCAATCAGCATTCCAATAGTCGCCGTCAGGATCGAAGCAGGTCGCGAGAAGCATGCGTTCGTTCCAGTCGATACTCCACTTCATAAAGATCAAAACCACCATGTATATAAACAAAGAAGCTGCGAAAACAACCATTGGAAGTACTTCGAGATACAAGTCGAGTTTTTCTCCGAAATAAATGGCATTGCAACCCTTCAAAACAGTTCCGAAAAACATCTGGAAAATACCAAAAATAACACTTAACTTCATCTTGAAAGAGTTGAAGAAAAGTAGCTCATTCGAGGTGACATGCCACATTGGATCTAAACCGAATGGGTAAACAGATTCATTCG
Source organism: Pseudo-nitzschia multistriata (assembly GCA_900660405.1). NCBI lineage: Eukaryota > Bacillariophyta > Bacillariophyceae > Bacillariales > Bacillariaceae > Pseudo-nitzschia > Pseudo-nitzschia multistriata. Next base: position 12,298 of record CAACVS010000218.1, on the reverse strand, counting down.
AACCATACTCAGCCGTCTGGTAGGCGACGTCGCCTTCTTCGACTGTCATTTCGTCCTGGCCATCGAATTCCCAACGACTCTTAAAGAGATTGAGACCGAGAGAAAAGCAATCGTTGTACACGAAACCTGCATAGACAGCAAAAAATCCCATCATAAGGATCATGTACCGTCCTACATGAAGACCTTCCGACAATTCGTCTCTCTTGACACCCTCGTTCTTTTTCTCGTTCCAAACTAGCATGCACCCGTTGAGGAACAAAAACATACCATGACCAATATCTCCATACATGACTCCGAAAAGGAATGGGAAAGTTGCCGCAGTGAAAAGTGCAGGGTTTGCTTCTCTATAACGCGGGATACCGTATGTGTTGACAAACTCTTGGTACGCATAAGTGAACTTATTGGTCACAAAGTACGTTGGTGGAGTCGGCCAAGGTTGAGGCACATGGTCAATAAGACTAGGCATTGCCATGTCCATGTTGGCGTGAGCTTTTTCGATGCAATATTTAACCTCGTCAAGGTTTTCGGCAATGACCCATCCTTCTCCTCGGAGCATGCCGGAAACATCTGCCTTGAACATGTTGAGAGAGTGGTAGACAGCTTTCTCTTTCAAGACATGCCATGTCCAACGCTCACAGTGCTTGGCAAGCATCTGGCACAGTCGGTAGCGAGTATCTTGGTTCTTCAAAAGGACAGTACGCGAATCAACGAGTTCTTGGGCATTCTCGGTAAGCATGTTGTCAACAGATTCAGCATCGTCCATATCGGGAAGACTGTATCGGTGAGCTTGGAAGGCGTCACAGATCTTCTTGAGCTTCAACTCGATGGAATCAGACTTGTAGAAGATGATGAAGACGGACTTTTCAGTCAGCTGTCCAGTTTCTGGGTCAGTAATTGGCTGCTTAATGGGAGCAAATCTGACAAAGCAGTTACCACGAGTGGCACGGAAAATCATACGTTCAAAGTTGGTGCGTTCCTCGGTAGAAACTACACCTGTGATCGAAGAGAAACGCATATCAAGGTCCGGTCGAGCTTCCTCTTCCAACAAGTTAGTTTTGTTGGAAGGCGTCTGTCCGGACGTCAGCTCGCTGACAGCCAAACGAGGGGCGTCGGTGATGAAAAATCGACGGGCTTTTTCCAAGACTTCTTGCAATTCAATCTTTTCGTTGTACTCAACAGTGAGCTTCTCGCTGTAGGAGTTCAATTCTTTCAGCTGGGTTTCGTATCCCTCGAGTTCCGCCTCCAACGATTCCAAGACCTTTCCAGTGGAAGCTTCGGCGCTCGTGCTGGAAATGATGGGAGTGGCCTCCAAAAAGTCGTCGACCTTTCCTGCGGAATCGCACTCGATGTTAAACTTTCCGATTTCGCTCGTAAAATAGCGGAGCTTGCGCTCCAACTCATCGCAGCGCTTCACATACGAAACGTATCGTCGTTGAAAGGGGGTCAAATCGGGGTTCAACTGCGAATATTAAATGTAAAAGTTTAGTTCGTGTTCGTTCCGTTTTCATGCGAAATAAGAGACATTACACGTATACGAAATGGAAAGGTGAGAAATAAAGAATTGATTCCAACCAATAAGCTCCTATTGTGCAACATCGGCGACTTCAATGCAAATTCATTGTATTCATTTCCCTAACGTACATCAGTGAACTGAATGACTCCCAACTTTCCGAGGTCTCCCAGACAGTCATGAGCAGCGTCCTCATTCATGATGAGGGAGATGTACTCCATCGGTTCCGAACGGAACCACTTCGCCATCTTGCCGTTTTCTATTCTTTATCGAGGCGTAACAGCGGGTATGTGATATATGATGGTCAAGTTTTCCTCTGTATCATGAGGCACAGATGAACAACGTCGTTACGGTCGAAGAGAGCACGACTTTTTATCGCACAAATACTGACGAAGTAATTTATTACAGTGTCGTTAGTCTACCGGTACGGTTCGTAGAAGCTCGTAAAGTACAGTACGCACTATTCCGTATCGATGTTCGACCTCGTTCTGCTAGACTAGGAAAAAAGAATGCTGAACGTCCCCGCCGCCAGCCAGCTTAGTGCGTTAGCATTCGAAACGGCAAAAGTCTAATATCGGAAAAAAATACGCGCCGGCAAGGCTGGCGATCCGAGCAAAGATGGAATGGGCGATCCGTTCGCACGAGGTAACGGATCACTTTTTCTCAGTCGTGTGAGTCGACAACGTAGAAAAAGTAACTACGAATACATACTACGAGTACTGGTACATACGTCTGATGTCGTAGACCGTGGTCCGTGGTCTAAACTCCTTGGAATTGAATTCGTTTGAACTATGAACATTGTGAGTAAGAGTACTGTACTATACCGGCGTACTAATCGTACGTACATTACCACAGCATTACCATACTTCGTAAGAAAATTGATTCTAAAGCACACGACAACATTTTTCCCGTACCGTACATTAGACAAATAAGAAGCTAAATTATGTACTGTACTGTGAGGAGGTACCTCAAGTGCAAGTTTGCAGTTTGCACTTTCGTCCGGACCTAAGTACAGCAAGGTACGTACGTACCGGTACGAGTACTGTACCGTATTGTAGTACCGGTGCAACCGGTTCTTCTTTTTCTTTCTGAAAGTTGGACTGGTTTTGATTTTTAAGGTTTGGGCCAAGTAGCTTGATTGATTCGACCTACACGTTGTCGAATGCTACTAACTAACTTGTACTTACTCGTACTACTCGTGCTGTACGGTAGAACTGATCCTACTTTCCATGAAGCGAAACAAAGAGCTTGATTCCGACTCAAACGAAAGATTTTTCATTTTTCTGCACTTAAAGTCGTACTGCAATTGCGCACATCATAGTACTAAAACTATCCGATTCGAAGTGCGACGACAATCTGCTACCATTCTCAATTCAAGGTCCTTCGATTCACTGCAGAGGAGATTCTTAGGAGGTAGACGAAGCAATAAAGAACCAATATCATGTCGTCGGGAGAAGTACCCAAAGTTGAGAAGGCAGCCGACGAAAATTCCCCACCATTCACAACTCCTGGCGAAAGCAGCATACGCTGCTCCAGTAATTCCAGCAGGTCCTCTTTTGGTTTGGAAACTGAAGACAGTGCATCTTCTGGTTCAGAAAGACAAAAGGTCAGGGGGGGGGACGGAAGATTCTTCTTGTATGCATCGAATAGTTGGGAGAAGAACCAACAAGATGACCACAAGGCCGACGTAACTCCTCGTCAGACTCGGAGACAATCCCACCTTTCCAGCCTCGTGCTCGAGAAAAAAGCTGTGAATAAATATGTCGACAAACTTTCTKGTTTGACAGATAAGACTCCACCAAATGAAGCCGTAGCAGCGAGAATAACCAATGATGGGAAGTTCTCTGGGATGGAGAAGGGTGTGATGAAATCCTTTGATTCCAGATCTAGCTCTGAGGAAAGTAAATTGATACTGTCTGATGTACAAAAAAAGGCAGCAGAAAATACATCGAAGGGAATTCTTCTCCTGCAGAAAGCATTTGACGACTATTCCCATCTCATTAAAAAGTTTCCTGTCGAAGTTCGAATAGAAAATCTTAATTTTTCTGTGCCGTATACCGAAGCCTCCACCAAGATAACAACCGTTTATAATTCGAGCCCTTTGTATAAAGGAATCGAAACACTAAAGAGTCTGGCAAAAACTGCAAGAGAACCAAAATCCGAGAATATTACCTATACAAAACATGTACTAAGCAAAATTTCGCTTTACCTGGAACCTGGGAAAATGTAAGGACAAAAGCGTCATTGTATTATAATTGTGATCAACTTCGAAAGATACGAATGCTAAGAGGAAAGTGACGTCACTGATATGTTTTCCTTTTCTCTTTTGCCACATTCTGATGGAAGGTACTTGCTACTTGGCGCACCGGGATCTGGCAAGACGTCTCTCCTCAAGGCTATTGCTGGTCGTCTTTATCACAAGGGAAAAGAAGAGTTGAAAGGGAGTGTTACGTACAATGGGATGGAACTTTATGATAGCAAAGGGTTCTACAACAGACCTGGTATTCACTACGAGAATGCAATCTCCATTATAGATCAATTGGACCGCCATGCTCCTAGGTATACTGTTGAAGAAACATTTAATTTTGGATTTCGGTGCAAACGTCGCAATGGTACTCACATTGATTTTCGATTCCAGGAGGACACTCATGAAAATCGAGAGCTCGCCAAGAGGGCCGACAACAAAAATCTCTTAGTCGATACTTACATCAAGTTACTTGGAATAGATCACGTTAGAGACACTTTTGTTGGGAACGACGAGATTCGAGGTGTAAGTGGGGGCCAGCGTCGCCGTGTGACAATAGGAGAGATGTTGATGAACAATACACCAATTATATGCGGTGATGAGATCTCAAACGGACTCGACGCTGGATCCACATTTGAAATCATTACAGCGATGAGTTACATTGGCAAGATCAGAGAAAAACTACAAGTGATCTCGCTGCTTCAACCCAGTCCCGAAACAGTGTCGTTGTTTGATGAGGTTATTTTATTGGGGGAAGGAAAAATCTTGTACGCGGGATCTATATTACGAGTAGAAAGTTATTTTGCTTCTCTCGGGTATGTGGCTCCAGTGCATATGGATGTTGGGGATTTCCTTCAACTTATTTCCACACCTGACGGAGCAGATTTGTACAACCCTCCACCAGCTATTGCTGAAGTTCGACCGAATGCCTTCACTCTCGACGAGCTGGCTGAGGAATTCCGAAAGAGTCGGTTGGGAGAACGGATCAATATGCACCTCCAAGAACCAAGCAATTATGTTTGGGGTAGTTCCCGTAGGAATGAACATCAATCGACGAAGGACATGGATGACAAGGAATATTTAGATGACCGGAAATACGTTGCAAAATATCAGAACAGTTTCGCCGTTTGTTTTTGGCTGAATTTGAAACGCCAATTAACACTATGGAGACGCGACAAACGTGTATTGATTGCAAATGCTGTGAAGAACTCCATCATGGGTGTAAGCGTTGGAGGTGTATTTTATCAAACAGATGATGTTATATCGATCTTAGGAGTTCTCTTTCAGGGTATGCTATTTGTGATGCTTGGGGGCATGGTTACAGCCCCATCCTTTGTGAGCGAACGGCTCATATACTACAAACAGAATGATGCAAATTATTATGGTGCCTTCTCTTTCGTTTTTGCCAAGGCAGTGTCAAAATTACCGCAAGTGAGTAGCGTGTTGCAATCCTATCAATTCTCAGACTCTTGTTATTTCTTACGTTTCTCGTCTTCTACCTTTTCGATTTAGACGACTTTGGATTGCACAATTTTTGGCACAATACTGTATTACATGGTTGGACTTGCACCGCAACCTGAGTATTTTTTCGTGTTTTTTGGAATTGTTCTTGTATTCAACATTCTGATGTCCGAGCTCCTATTCATCTTTTCGACGTTTGCCTCAACTAGTTCGATGGTGCAAACAGCAAGCGCATGTATCGTCTTCATTTTCATGCTCTTTTGCGGCTTCTTCATACCTCCCACCACAATTCCATCCTACTTTCAATGGCTTTATTGGTATAACCCTCTTGCATGGGCATATCGTGCACTAATTATAAACGCATTCCGGAATGGGGATTACATGGAGGAAGAGGCAGATGCGATCCTTAAACGCACCGGATTTGTTTATGCTGACAACAAACCGTTTGATAGAGATTGGATCACTTGGGCATACATTTTCATGTGTGGACATATTTTACTGTCTGTAGTGACATCAGCGATAATCCTATCATCAGTTAGGGTTCATAAAAAGCCTCCGCCATCTTTTGAGTCAATCGAAATGAAAGATACGGACCTCAGCAAACAATCACAGAACGAGGAAACCAGCAATAGCCAGGACGTGAGTATTCCATTCAAGCCAATCACCCTCAGCTTCGAGAACATTTGTTACGACGTGAAGGCTTCGACTGGTGACGAAGATATTCGTTTACTTCATAACATCAATGGCCACTTTAGGGCTGGTCGGATGTGTGCACTGATGGGTGAAAGCGGTGCAGGAAAGACAACTTTGATGGATGTGATTGCCTTGAGGAAAAACTCGGGTACTGTTGCTGGAGACATACGTATCAATGGATTTCCACAAGAGCAGTCTTCATTCCGTAGATGTTCAGGCTATGTAGAGCAGTTTGATATTCAATCACCACAGCTCACTGTAAGAGAAACTGTGATATTTTCTGGACTTTTGAGATTGGATTCCACCAAAGTGAAGACAAATAAAGAGAAGGAACAGTTTTGCGACACGGTTATAAAGATACTTGAACTCACGCCACTAGCACATTGCCTGGTAGGGAGCGACGAAGAAGGGGGTCTTAGCTTTGAACAAAAGAAGCGACTTTCAATTGCAGTAGAGCTTGCTGCATCTCCTTCAATTCTGTTTTTGGACGAGGTGAGAAAAAATTGGCTTCGTGCATTTTTTGTCAAAGGCAGCTCTTTTCTGCTTGTTCGCAAGATAACTAACAACGACCATTTCTCCACTTTTTTCCCTTGTCGTACATATCGCATAGCCAACAACTGGTCTTGACGCAAGAAGTGCCTCACTTGTCGTAAAATTACTTCGAAAAATCGCCGACCAAGGCAGGACTATATGCGCAACAATCCATCAACCCTCGTCTGCGGTTTTTGAATTATTTGTAAGTATAGCTGTTTCAACTAAAACAATCAGATAGGTGGCATGCACTCACTTCTTCTATCATTGCGTGTTTGCAGGACGATCTCTTGCTGCTAAAGAAAGGAGGGCGCTCGGTATACTTTGGAGAACTTGGATTTCAAAGTAGAACTCTTATAAAGTATTTCGAAGCGTACGGAGCAACAAAAATAAAGCCTGGAGACAATCCTGCCAATTGGATGTTAAGAGTCTTACCAGAATGCGACGAAGACTTTGCAGATGTATATATTCAGACTTCAGAATATTCCAAGCTTACAAATGAAATTGCTGCTGCCAAAGTAGATCCCCCGAAGGAACTCAAGGTTGCTTATTTGACAGAGTTTGCAGTACCTCGTTCTGAACGCCAAAAATTGGCCAATAAGCGGCTCCGAACGATATACTGGCGGTCACCTGCTTACAATCTTGCACGGCTTATGGTTTGCGTCGTAATTGCATTCATATTAGGTTCCGTGTTTGTCACCGAACGAAATTTACAAGTGCTCACGGAAGATAAAATGAGGGCGTATTTCTCAATCACTTTCTTGTCCTTCATCATCGTCGGAATCCTTTCGATAGTTTCTGTTTTGCCAGTGATGCTGGCAATCAGAGACGTATTTTACAAGCAGCTTGCAGCCGGAATGATTGATAATGACGCGGTTGGATGGGCTTTAGGAGTGGCAGAAATGGGTTTCATAGTGCTGGCTTCCTTCCTATTTTGTTTAGTCTACCTCTCTACGGCGGGATCATTTCCAGTCACCTTCATGAGGGCTTTCAAGTTTTGGGTAAGGATAGGTAAATAGGAGATGGTCGCGTACAGTTGAATTTGGTTTTCTCTAACTTTTCGTTCTTTTTTCAGGGCTTCTTTACTTTCAACCTCGCAATCTACTCTTATTTTGGACAAGCTTTTATGTGCCTTGTTCCCACCATGGCTACAGCGCAAATCCTCTGTAGTGTTTTTATTGGATTGAATAACTTCTTTTCTGGTCTCATTGTGAGACCTCAGTACATGAAAAACATTTTTGCTTTTACGTATTGGATAACACCAGGCCACTTCGTGTATGAGGGACTCATTCTCTCTCAATACTGGGGTGATCAGCGTAAAGTGATTGCCACCGAAGGGAGTGATTTTTACATTTGGCTAAGGTGTGACCGGATTGATGACAGAGAAACCTGCGAAGGATCTGTGGAACAGTACGTCTGGGTATTCTTTGGCGAAAAGTTCAATAATGACAATACTTATCAAGACGTCCTGATTCTTGCACTCTTCTTGGTCCTAGCTCGGGTTGCAACATTCTTTGCGTTGAAAAAATTCCAATATACAAATACATAATTGTTTATAACTAGTTGGTTTACCCTACGCGACAGAATTCCGGGTAAATAACCAAAACTTTCGAGCCAGGTTAACTATGAAATCGATTACCTTCGGACCTTCGGAGTCGAAGGCTTGGGACGATTTCTGTGGAATCAAAGATTTTGCCCACGGTTCAACACGAAATTATCCAATTAGCATATTTACTAAAAGGATATCTTATAGCACTATGCCCAGTTTAAGATTTACTACAACTTCTTTACCCATAGTTGGGATTTCTTCGGTCGTTCACGGGGCAAATAAGATCTTTCTATCTAGCTGTTCAAGCGTTAGCTTCAATGGCTTCAACTCTTGTAACTAGCTCTCGCAAGTATTCAGCTTGTACGCGCTGTGCCATGCTACCATTTTCCAATCCAAGAACCACGGTTTCCTAAAGTACAACCACACAATCAATCCATAATATTCAATATAAGACGTATGCAGGTCATTGTGTGTCACATTGAGCACCATATAGCTTGATTAACAGAAAGAAAATCCATCTAGAAGTGACAATCGTCATATTCCTCGAAGCAAGATTTTGTTACGTACCATTGTCTTCTGAATTTCGGTCGTAAGTTTCTGAGTTGTCACGTCGTCCGAAGATGCTACTCCATTCTTAATTTCGTCATCCCAACTGTCAGTATCAACTTGCAGGAGCTTATCAAAAAGCTTGCTAGACTCGGAAGAAGATCCATCGTCACCTTCTTGTGTACTTTTTCGGGCGCGCAAAATACAAACTCCACTATATTGTTGCAAGCATTTTTGAAGAATCTCAACCATACCATCCTGCGAAAATAAAAAAGAAAAATATTATCTTCATTAGTGAAGACGACGAATCTCGCTAAAATGTAACAATGATGTTCGTCACAAGCCACAGCATGCTGTGGCAATAGTTGAAAACAAAATTCAAACAGCCTAACCCCACTTGTAATGGAAATCACACACACGCACCATTCCATCTTGGTGACTCTTATTCATGAATGCATCCACTGTAGACAAGAATCCCTCGTCTAAAGACGACGGTTCTAAACCTTCGACTACTTTTCTCATCCCTTGTACCTGCTCTGGCAAGAGAGGGACCAAGAAGTCTCCAGTTTCGGGCTCGGCGGCTGCTTTTAGAACCATTTCTACTTCCTTTGCACGCTCATCCAAAGTTTCCTCTGTTGTTTCAACTACAACCTCTAGTGTCGCGACCAGATTCGACGCAAACGCCGCAAGCTTTTCCTTTTCCGCCTCATCTTCAGCCTTATCGGTTAGCTCCGCGATGCGCATGAAAAATCGTGGGCTGGAAATGACACGAAATGCTCTCCTTACGGCATTTGGAAGCTCGTATGGTTTAGCATTTGCCAACTTGACGATCATCTCGTCCATCAGTTTCTTCTCATTGTCGTTAGGCTCTCGTTGATTTCCTTCGATGCGGGACACGCGCGGTTGCTCAAACAGCACCGATGGTTCTGATCGAGAAACGCGACGGGGCAAAAATGCATCCGAGCACAAAGGAAGGATGGTGGTGATCAGAACAGCAATGGAAAACTTCATTTTCACCTTGTCGATTACAATAATTCGTTTCTCTATCGAGTGCCACAACGGTAGACCAAACAAACTCAAATGTTTTTCCAACTTGAGGTTCGTTGTACTCGTGCTCTCATACTCGTAGTATTTACTGTATTATTTTTCTCCTTTTTGTACTCAAGCATGCAGAAACTCGTTGAGTATTGGAAACGACGGACAGACGAAAGACGGAACCATGCGRACCARCACCGCGAAAGCCCGCAGCCCCACCAATGCGCTGCCCTTACACCCCAAGAAGCCTTGACCTCATTCTCGAAAGTATTGCGGTGAAAGAATGCCACGGTAGGATRAGACATGATGTGAGGAAGATTCACAGTCTCCGACACATCAAACTCCACTCTACCAAAGCAAAAGCTCACCACAATACCAAGGGAATCCGGTGAAAATGCAACGAATCACCGCCAAACAAAACGTACAGCATCAAATATAACACACAGGACGCTTCGCCGCTTCGCCGCGCCGAACGCTCCGCCACATTAAACGCTCCGACGCGTCGAACATTCCGTCGAACGCCCCACCGCGTCGAACGCCCCACTCGTATCAAAACGGAACGCCCAAATACAAAACAAACCAACAACACACCCCCACCGTGTGACTACAGCAAAACCACACCAATCCAAAACAAATAAAAAAATGCGAAACAATCGCCAAACAAATACAAATTCGCCAAACCGCCACCAAGGACGGACACCACGAACCATAACCACCAACCAACCCTACCACCCCGACAATCCAAACATCACAACAAATACACACCAAAAATCCCGTCAACTACGACTAAAAACCAACCGCCCACAAGACAAAAGACCCAGTTACACAACAAAAACGGGCAACGTTCGGCCACKAAACCCAAAAACMAACGAACGATAACAAATTTCGACCACCACAAACCACAACAACCAACCACCCCAACACCACAAAACCCTGTGAACATGGAACTAACCGAATCAATACCACAACAATCAACCAACATCAAATGCCCATAAAATAACTTTTGTACAACACAAAACAAAAAACCTACAACCACCACCAACATGCCACTCCTTGCACCAGCCGTCCGAGACGCCATCGTAGCCGTCCTCAAAGAACAGGACCCACCACCCCAAAACCAGGACCCGTGGATCCCAGGACACCTCTACCAGGCCATCCTCGACAACAACGGAGTMTCCCCAGTCATGGCCCTCGGCCACAGCCGCAACGCCCTCCATGTCATCAACCTACACCCAAGCAAATGCGAAGTCGTCACCATCCAACGCCGTACGGCGCTCACCAAAGCGGACCGCAGATGCCCTCAAACCAACGGACCCAATGGAACCGAACACGCCTTGACCCAGGACCCTATCCCGTTCTTGAAACCCCATGCAACCGCAAAAGCAAAAAACRAGAGCCTACTAAGCGAAATCCCCCCATCGCTACTCGACTTCTACTGCAACGACCAACAACCAACCCACCCAAACAARCTCCGAAGCYATCTGCTCCAAGAAAAAGCAATTACAAGAAGCTCCGGAACGGCGAAGTGGCTCCTAGCCGCCTGCACAAGAAAGAGCAACGACCCCACAACCAGCATCCTCCTCCTCAAAACAACAACCCCCACACTCCCCTTCTCCCAGCCACTGTCCACACAAATCTCCAACGACCTTGAAGACCTGTGGCACAACGAAGCAACAYCCATCACGGACCTCCTCATCGAACACAACGTCCTCGCCCCAGAAGAMCCACCCACWCCAGGCGAAACTGGTAATACCAACGAAGAGGATCCCGAAACCATCAACCTTCTCAACTCCAACGAGACGCCCCCCAACCAAACTGACAGACGAAACCCCTTGTTCCAAACCCCACCCCCACGCCGGAATCCAACACAAATCACCCCCAACAACAACATCCATTCCATGGCCGACGACATCCACACCATGGCACACCGGCGCCTCCAAAACCTACTAGCAAACCTCACAACCACCCCAACACCGGCAGAACTAAATCAAATGAACCTTTACACGTCAATAATCAACGCACCAAAACCAGCCGCCCCCCAACAACGCTCCGCCACCCCCATCCAACTCCTCAACATTATCGGATGGTCAGGAATGCCACTCACCCAAATCGACACCTTTCACGCCATAACCCACAAGAACGCATGGGAAGAAATCCTCAAATCAGACAAAAAACGCGAAGACAAGGTGGAACACTTCTTCACCGAACCTCTTAAATTAACATTCCCCAAACTACAAGGCCGGCTACACCACGACTGGACAGCCAACGTCGCAAAATTCCGCTTCGCCCCAGACCCTCACACCCAAGGACGCACCGGCCTCGGCCCGATGGCCTACGTTGCCCGCACCACAAGAGAAATATCGGCYGCGGAACACCAACGCCACCTCAACACAGAAGCCACAACCATCAGCACAGCCGACGTMCTMCGCGCAAAACTGAACACACCAATYGTACCCCGCACAATATACGAAGTCATTGACGTGATYGACAACCAAATACAGGTCCTCAACACCCTGTTCACCMCAAACTGCCCCCTCGCACAAGAGATACGAAAGATACACGACGTCCTACAGGCCAACAACGCCTCACTCAGCGAAATCTACAACTTCCAATGGGACATTGCCGCAGAAATACTGTGGCAACTCACCCTCACCACAAAAACGTWCTTCTCACACCGAACAACAGAACACGACCTCAACACCAACAACACCCCTCGCCCAAACCTCGA
>CAACVS010000217.1:62703-76838 GCA_900660405.1 Pseudo-nitzschia multistriata | reverse complement strand
CACCACCACAGGCGGTGGCGGCGGATTGTTTGCACCCGCCGCGCCACAAACGACCACGGAGAAGAAGGCGGACGATCCCTTTCGAGACCTGATCTCGTTTTGATGGCGGATGGCTCCAGACGACTCTACCAGCCATCCGGCGAGCTCACGAACGGACGAGAGGAATCGAATAACGAACCGAACCGAACCCACCAATCGTCGCCGATCGTTTTCCGAACCTGTTTCTTTTTCGATGCCAATGCTTTGCTACCGCACCGCACCGCATCGCATCGCACCGCGCCGTACTGCATTGCATTGCACTGGAATGCATCGCACTGCGTTTCGTGGTTCGCGGAAGGCAAGGCGGAAAGAAGGCCGATAGTCCGATCCAGGCAACGTTGGTCTGTCCGGACATTCCAGCAACTTATCGAGCCGTGGCCAACGAATACAAAAAGCTRGATGTCTTCTGTGCATCTTGCTCGGAGGCTAGGTTGCAGAGAAAAAAGAACAGGGGATCTCGCCCCTTAGTATAGATTTTGCAGTGATTTAGAGTGCAAGCTTAATTAGTATGTGTACCAACAAAACTACCTAAGATTGGCATTCGTGTTTGGGTCTGCCAGCGTTTTGGRTCAACCCACGGATCGAGACGGCCGCTAGAGAATYGCGTCCAGAAACACGTCGCTGGAATAGACGTCGCGGCACACCGGAGGTATCTCCAATCCATGCAGCATCGCGCCTCCCCCGTAGTCGCCATCGTTGTCGTAGCTTCCGGAATAGCACGCGTAGTCGATGGCGTGCAACTGGCAGAGAGACCGGGCGACCTCTCCGCCCCTGTTCCAAACATCCTTTGCCGCACGGTAGGTTCCGTATCGGTCTTCCGAGCTTGCGTGCTTCCCCCTCACCGGCATCGGCGGCAGCGAGTGGAGCCCTTCCCCGTGCCCGTCGGTCCCCTTCGCTTGTCGGTTGTAGTTGACGGCAACGCGGGGACACCTMCGCGCCAGAAACGCCGGGAAGGTTTCCGTGAGGTTCTTGAGGGTAGGGACAAACCAGTGGTGGTTGCTGCCATTGTTTGAATTCGGTGATTTCGGAGACGAGGATGATGGCAAGGATGGTGCGGGCGCGGGAAGCAAATCCAATCTCGACAGCGTTGGCAATATCCTCGTCATGGATGCAAAGTGAATGTAGTAAGGAAAGTCCACGAAGGAAGGATGYTCTTCCAGGACATCCCGGACAAACCGCTCGAACCGCTTTTCCCGAAGTTTTCGAGATGCCGTGTGGTTGCCGTTGATCCAAGCGCTCTCGTGCTCTTCACTACCGGCATTGCTACTACTCGCATTTTCAAAGACCGARATTCGAGAATAGGGCGCAAGCTCATCRTGCTTAGATGCCGGTGGTGCGTCACTTGCTCCAGTTATCAAGCGGAATTCTACCTCGTTGTATCCCGATAAGAAGTGACTCACTGGGTCACGAATAACGGTAAAACTGCAGGGCTTGTCTCGCTCGGTTTGATTGAAGCGAAAGTAATAGTCACCACCATCGTTATTCGTTGTAGCCGTGGAAGTTTGGTTCTGGTTATCRCCCAKTTTTCCRTCCTTTGAATCCTGGAGACTCGAACGCATTTGTTTGCCAAAAAGACGAGACATCTTACTGTATTTCAGTGTTTCCAGATAAAAGTCGTTGTCGTTGCCTACTGGTAAATCCGGGCGCCGGACGTCGCCGCTAGACTTTCGATTGAAGATTTGGTGCAGATAGGAATGGATTTGGTCATTGGCACATTTCCAAATGGGTGCATAGAACACGGTGTTCGTTGGATCCTGGCCATCGATAAAAACCGTAAAGCCAAAGTCACCGCTGTAAAAGAATTCTGTGAATGTTCGTCCTTTCTTTCGGTTCTTAACGCTTCTATTGYTGAACATCCGTGCACTGCTGTCGCTTKTGCCAGGAATTCCCATTTCTTTTCTCCCCAAGTCGAACAAGGTCGGTCCTAGCGAATGATCTGGAACTCCGCCTGGACAAAGCTTTTGTCGGATCTGAGGCCAAAGGACGTTGTTGAAATCTTCGTCAGAAATCTGATTGACGTCTTCGTTGGTCTCCGTTTTGCTATCATTTGTGTGTGCTGATGTAGCAGATTTGTCGTTTGTTGAATTGTGGCGTTTATCGGCTACTTTGAATGCAACCGGCGGTGACAAATACCCATGCTGTCGCAGTTCTATCGGAGTTGACAATATTTGCATTACCTTTCGTCGATAGCGTTCCAGGAGAACCTCTCTAATCGAAATAAGGCAAATGGTTRTCACCAAAACCTTGATACAATAATTCATGTGATGCACCGAGCCACGGTTGACGGYCGAATATGGCATTGCGAACAAACCTGTTTTGCGTCTTCTCGTCGGTGGTTGTTATCACAGATTTTTCATCAAATAGCTTCTGTAAAGTACAATGATTGGCAACGATGTTTCTGTTCCCAGGTCTCGGAGAAGGGGCTCATGCGGTTGAATACGGTAGGATTCCCAATCTTAGAAGTACGTKGGACGGATYGCTCCCATTTTCTCAGAGCTCGATTATTTTTTTACCGTTTTTTTGTGAAATGAATCAGTTTTCTGTGATGAGTCCGTGCAAGTTTTGATTCCGTTTCAAGGTCTACMGTACCGTACTACCGTACGTAAGCTTCAAGGCAGGAAACAATAAAAAGTTGTTTTCGGATTGTTTCATGTCGTACGGTAAGGATCGCCGAAGAAAATTACCCAGCTTCCCTTCGGATTGGAAAAACGTAAAGTACGTTACTCGAACGTACCTCTCTGGGTTAGGTAGACTCCTACTTGTATTTTTTTGTTTTTGTTTTCGAGAATTTGATTCTAGTGAGGATAAAATGAGACGCCAATTGATTGTACTTCTMATTGATATCAACGTATGGTACGGTACGTATCGCTTAGTACATTAGTAGAAAGTATGTTCTAAATCACAACGTCTGTCCATATGTCGGGAGTGCGCGAGGATTAAATTTCATGCGACCAGTTGTGTSTACGTACGGTACGGTACGCCTACGAGTAGAACTCGGAGCCTTACCGTAGCACGAGTCGTCCGACCGAGTATTGTACGACTAGGGGTATTCGGTATTCGGTATTCGTAATGCAGCTTTGAAGACGACAGCTGACAGGGAAACAGACGAAAATTCGTACTCGTCGTRCTCGCAAAAAAACACCGATACAATCTTCAGCTATCGGCATGAAAATGCCAAGAAAGTAATCATTTTGAATCTACTGCTTATCCAGAGACAGAAGAAGGAAGTCATCAACTACGAACGAGCCAGTCACCATGTATTGCGGAGATGAAACTGGATCATTTATCGGGGAGATCGGCAGCCACAACTGTCGCTTTGGTTACGGCGGAGAAGACAACCCCAAGCTAACCGTGCCGTCCTATGTTGTTTCTGGCAAAGATGATGGGAGCAACAATGGYAATACAAAGCGGCGAATGTCGCGCTTTTCATCCCTTCACGCCCMAAAAGAAGAGGAACTGATGGAATCAATTCTTCGYATGCCGAGCAGCGGCAATGGAAACGATTATTCACATCCAATTACTGATCCGAATTCCTTTTTGAGTCAGGGGGAAATCGTTGAGAATTGGGACAATGTCGAAACAGCCTGGCAGACGAGTATGGATGTATTAAGGGCAACAGATATGCTAAAACATACCCAAGGTGGAACTCCTTACGAACGAACAAAGAAGCAAAAACGAGAACACCGTGCTTCTGGTCTTTCGTCGTCTACGGTCACGGGGAGCAAGGAGCAGGATGATACCAGCGGGGGGAGATGCGTTCATCCCATTTTAGCTGTCACACCCGGTTTCACTGAGTGTACTGGTGGCTTCTCCGAAGRAGATAACTCTGTTGGRTCCAACTTCCAGGCCGCTATCAAACGACAACAATACACAAAATATACAGAGCTGCTCATGGAATCTTTGGACGCCACCAGTGCCTTTTTGGCCCCGGCTCCCATGCTGGCCGCCTTTTCTCTGGGGCGACAGACGGCTCTGGTGGTGGACATTGGTGCCGGTGGCTGCCGAGTCACTCCSGTAGTTGATGGATTGATAYTAAAGCAATCGCAGCGGCGGAGCGGGCGGGGTGGGGACTGGCTCGGTGATGTGACTTGGAGGGCATTGCTGGAGGAAAAGCAACGAGAACGAGAAGTCGACGACGAGCAAAACAAACGCATGGAGRAATTTAGTGACGAGAAAGAGAYGATATCTCGTGTAGAAATGATTAAGCCGAGATACATGGTGGGGAAAGCTAAGAACAAATACCTTGGGAAACTAGAAAATTCGGTATTCCATCGACGTGCAATGAACGATTTGTTATACGAGATCCGAACAGAGCCTTTCATTACTCTGCACGGCACTGATAACAGAGAGAAAATTCGAATTCCTTTCAGCATCAAACCAAGCAATAAAGAAGTCGGTGATGGAAACGAAGATGCAGTTGACATGGTCTCTACCCCCGGAACACCCGGTCAGGCTGCTGTAAACAAGATCGTGCCCGGAACACCAGAATCGACTATGACYGATGGGGAGTCCTCCCTTTACGAGCTACCCGACGGAACAACKGTTGATTTGTCTTCTTCCTTCGGAAAGGATTTGAGCCAGGTCCCCGAACTCATCTTTTGCGAAGAATCAGCCTTGCCCTTCCAACAGCATTTACGCCACGGCAACAAGAATGGTTCAGGTTCCTCTTCCTCGCACAACCAGACAACATTTTCCAAGGCACCTCTTCATCGGCTGATCCATGAGTCACTCTTGGCTGTCGGAGATGTSGATGTTCGCAAAGAATTAGCGGGTTGCATTTGCTTAGTAGGGGCAACCTCCCTTTTACCGAACATTGAGACGCGAYTGTCCCAGGAATTGAGCGCACTTTTGCCMTCCTTTGTAAAACCTAAGGTAATTGCACCAAGGGTATCGTCAGTGGAGCGTTCGTGTGCGGCCTGGATCGGGGCCTCCGTGTTGACCTCTCTTGGTTCCTTTCAACAGTTGTGGTTGTCTAGGGTAGAATACGAAGAGTATGGTGCCGGGATGTCGATTCAGCGATTCCCATAATGGCAGAGTACATTCGAGCCGACAAGAAAGGGGAATTAATTGGGATCCGAAATGTAGATCGATAAGAATATTCAAGTCAAATAATTTACAAGTCGCCCGAGGAAMAACTACCCTAAGGAGTAATATATCCATAATGGTTCTCGAAGATACACTTTCTAGTGTTCATTTCTGGGGTCTATCTGACGCAGTCTMTTGTCTGCTATAAATYATTTGCTCTTGTCATGCGCAGGTCGAAAAGATRGCATTGGCCGTGGATCAGGTTTCCAAAATTGATTTCATTTCCGATATTTTATTCTCGATYGTTTTTTCAACAATTATAAGTCGTTCATRGGATCGTATTTGGAATCCCTTCCAAAGGCAATCTCATCTAGTCCCTGMCCACTCCGCGTGTAAAAGCCACCATTTTCGATGAAATTGGGACACGGACGGTACGCCTTGATGGGCCAAAATTTCAAGACCGTTCCGATCCCTCCCTCGATTCTATTCAGAGGCGAACGCACGCAACAAACAATCGGTATTTTGTGAGACTACAACAAGGCGCAATTCGTGATTGACGGATGCCCCAAAGCACAGTGAATGTGMATGCCTTTTCCGGATTTTCRGRCTTRTGGATTGCTCTCTGGCTGTACTGTGCTATCATGACAAGTTCTAATATTCTTCGGAGTTWGCGTACCTTCCACTTCCATCACACAAATCGCAGTTGGGACACTTCACGGGGGTTGGAGGAGGCGAMTCGGACGCAACAGAATCCTCACTGCTTTGCCCGACAGAATCATCGTCGGTGGAAGAGAAAAGCAGATTGTTGTTGTTGTTATCGCTGCGACATCTGTGGCTGACTTGACACGGAGCAAAGGCTTGTGCTCCTCGTGGAACAGCTGCGAGGACAAGGACTAGGCCGAGCAACAAGCTTGCTGTAACTTTGGAAATATTGAAAACACTCATTGCACTGATCACTTGTGCCCGACTACGCAATTTTCTTGAATGCCGACGGAGAGATAGTTGATCTATTCTCCTTAATGCCTCTTAACGCCAGACTGTTTTTGTGGGGAAGCTCCGAACAATCATCAGGATCATGATCTTCTAGAGGCCAACTGTCTCTCCTTCCCGAGTCCTTCAACAAGGAATGCGACTATTGATTGATCCGTGATTCAGCATAAAAACGTCATCACAGTTTTAATTTAATTATTTTTAGGGGATTTATCGTATTCAGGGGCGAGATTCGTCTCGCATTAGTCATAGTAAAATCAGTAACATACAACTTAATCGTACGTACGAACGTAATCCCGTTCTGCTCTTTTCTCTTTTCGCACTTCGAATTCAAAAAATGCTAGCCCTAAGCGTACAAGGGTACGTACAGTACTCGTACGTAGGTCCTTAACCTGGTGGTGCGTATGGTACGTATTACAATACCGTACCAAACGGTATTAGCGCAAGTGCTGAAAAAGGATCGCACCGTTAGCAATACGTTTTGGCTCCGGAAGTGGGTTCGAAATTCCCCCTTGCGGAGGGGAAAATATTTACGAGATAGGCGGAAACTCTTCGGAGTTGTCGTATCGAGTAAAGAAACGAAACTGCTAGAAAAAAAAGCAGTCACATAGTAACATCAACGACAGACAGATCCTTCCGAATTGTACCATTGMGGTGTTGATAACTACTTCGTGACCTGCAATTGTCAAGAGACTTAGACGCAACCAAGTATTCACTTTTCTTAGATTATAATATAACATGGGAAAGACCAGAACCGCCACCCGAATAAAGCAGAAGGTGAAGGGAAAGAAGAGTCACAATAAGTCGGAAGACTTGACTCGCTTGACGGAACAATACAATGTCTTCACCAAAAGACTCCAAGGACTTGTTTCGGTACGTGCAAAAGCTTCAKAATGYAATCCCTCAAATTTCCACTAYAATGGAYGGATSTMGGTCATTTCACTAACTTTTTTCAATTTATGTAATCTCCAACTTGCTTTCGATTTCCATGCACCAAAAACAAACATTCATAGGCATTGGTAAACCAGCACGTTGCGATGCAGCAATTGGCAAAGGCGAAATTTCAGGTGGCTCAGCACCTCGCAATTTTATCGAAAGAAACAGTCCTATTTGAAACGACAGGGCAGACATCTGGGGCCGATCGTCCTTCCGATTCCGTMAATTCATATTTTTCGGTCCAGGAGGGAGTTGCTAACAAGACAAAAATGTACGCGGACAAATACAAACAGTACGTCGTCGACTACGCACAGGAGTGGTACAAAACAATCACCGATCGAGTGGGAGAAGACCTTAAAAAGGCGGAAAAGATCCGACTCGAATTGGATCACTATCAAAGCAAAGTAGAGAGTTTGCGACAGAGTGCCAATGCCACGATGGCCAAAGGAAAACAGGTCGACGGAAAGGCCAGCGAAAAATTGACCCGCAACGAGGACAAACTCATCAAAATCAAAGAGACAAGCTCGAAATTCATCAACGATCTGTGCTTGCTAATGGAAGAAATTACGGAGCGTTCCTGGCGTGACCTCCATCCACTCTTGATCAAATGCTCCCAATTCGAGACACAAGTCAGCGGCGACTTAGCCAAGGCCATGGCGTCATTGAACCAGGTTGTTTCCGCACTGAAGAAGATAGCTAGTGATAATGGGATCAAAGAGCAGCACAGGTTGAAGGATTTGGGAACTCTAGATCCTCATGTTTTGTCCACCCGATCGAAGGATGATGGCCGGAACTCTGCTATTGAAAACGGGTTTTCAGGCTTGGCACTGGGCAGCAGCGCTAGTTTGAGTATCATCAGCRCAGGAACCGGGGACAATGATTCACAATATTTTCCTCCAGGAAGTACGAGTGGGCAGGGTTTGGGCGGATTTCCCGTGCGGATCCAACCGGAGGCGTCGAATGGTCCTGATCAGTCGACGGCTTCTGCTGCGACCAATGCCGCACCCTCGACGATGTCAATGATGAACATCAATGCTGCTCCGGCACCGACAATGGACACGATGGCCCAAGCCTTTGGCAAAAATGCGGGTGCGCTTAACGGAGGTATTTTTGGCACCGCACCGAATTCCGGAAATTCCTTYGGCGCTCCAGCGCCACCGCCGAGCTCAGCTCCTCCGCCGCCACCGCCACCAACACCCCCATCGACTTCCTTTGGAGGTGGGTACAATGGCTTTGGTRCAGCGTCCCCAGCCCCAACACCCAATTCATACGGAGCTGCACCACAGTATGGAGCCCCGTCTCCGGCGGCTCCTTCCCCTATGATGGGTGGCGCCTACGGCAGCGGTTATACACAACAGCCACCGACACCACAGAGCACTGCTGGRAGTTTTTCGCAGCAGCCCTCACCAATGGCGACCGGAGCAAATTATGCCCAGSARCACTCCCAAATGGGGCCTGGCGGAGTGAATTACGCCCAGCAGCACTCCTCAATGGCAGCTGGTGGAGCGAATTTCTCCCAACAGCCATCGATGTATTCCAATCAACAATACGGGCGTTCAGCACCATMTTACGGAAGMGGCACAAACCCTGCCAACCCTTTTGGATAAAAAAGAATGTAGCAATATATGCTACACAGCTCTTGCGCACGGGGTTTTCTTGTTTGACTCTTGATAGTCAAATTGGGTTCCGAGAATTTCGTCAACATCTTCCTCTAGCTTCGTAGTAKCTACCATTCATTTTCACTATCACCACCACTTTAATATAATGACGGCAGATGTGCTAAATCTTCATTTTGTAGTATTTCAGTTTGCCTTCCAAAATTGCTATTGTTACTATTTTTTTGAGGCAGGGAAGACTTGGACAGAAGAATGCAATGATGGCTTCGTGATTTACCGCATGTCCCTGGACTCCGTTCCAGCACGATTAGAAGTACGGTACTTGTTCCTTTCATCTCGTGTTTCCAATGACACAGAAAAATTCTTCACAAGCCAGGGGCATATATTTTTGAAACGTTAGAATTGAGAATGCATAATGTTTGTGCCATTCGATTTTCCAAACGTCTGAGTGGTACCTGATGTAGGAAAGTAGCTACTACAGTAGTACGACATCTCCCCCCGTTTCCCGAAAAGTACAGTAATATGCCCCAAGGGTTTTGSACTGCTCCTGCACTGACCGCCTTGGCTTAGCAATCTTCTTGCGTGACTAAAAACTTCGTATTTAAAAATGATAATGACCTTCGTGATATTTTGAATCCGAAGGATCGTTCCGCACGGTTATGTTCCTGCTCGAGAATTTTCGTATTTAGTCAGAGAAAATGTGAGCCTCGCCCAAACGGTCTCTTACCTCAGAAGACAACGCGGTTCTCTTTTACCGTATGAATTAAAGACATGTGTTTTGTTCATCCTCAAGAMTGGGACGGCACATAAAAGAATGGCTGAAATTTCTGCTAGCCGTCAATGATTGTAACTTTYAGATTTAAAATAAGAATGCATCAATCTTCAGCGCCATTACCAATAAGTCGATAATCTCTTCTGCCTTCGACTCAGTCTTTGCTGCGATAATGGAACTTTGCAGCGGGAAGAGTCCTGAGCCCTTGGCCCTCAGAAACGTTGGACGCATTTCCACTCCTATCTCGTCTGTCTATCCACCAATCGAGAATTGGTATGTTGTTGTCCGCGAATCAAGTGGTGAAAGTCGTATATACTCATCCTGGGAGAACTATCAAGAAGACTCTTCTTCGTCCGAAAATAGGGAAGCTATCCAAGATGGAGGTCCGCCCGAAGTTGCGGCTTTCCCAACCATGGCTCAGGCCATCAAACAGCTCAAGCGCTACAACAGCGAATATAAGCTATTCCCTACATTATCTTCAACGATTGAAAAACTAAACAATTGTAAATCTGACTCCAAAAATGGTAACGATCGCAACAACATTCATACYAGAGTTTCACCTCCCCAACCTYCCGGCTCAACTTCCAAAAGTAATGCTACCATAGCTACTAGAATCATTGATTCCTTGGTGTCAAATGATAGCATTGGTGGTTCTCTTCCAATGCCACCAGCTTTTGCTGCTGTGCCTCCTGCAAACCAAATTATTGTCAACAGTGGTGAGGGRGATAATCGCGAGAGGTTGACTGCTACAGCTCTGAAATCCACGCCAAGGTCCATCCTTTCCTCTAATGAGGAAAAGATGGGCACGGGACGAATGACACAAGCGACCAAAACTCCATACGGCATTACTATTCCATCAGTCCCACTGAATAAAATTGTAATACCAACAGTACCTGCCTCTATGAGCACTAGGATGGCACGGACGGACATGAGCGACCCGAAAAGAAGCAAACTGGATACGAGCAATCTGGATGCTCTTGCTATAGCTGCGAATAATAGCAACACTGCTGATAGATCTATGGCATGTGTTATGGGAAGGGGTGCAGTCACTTCTTGTTCAAAGATTTTGGCAAAAAATTCAAATTTTAWGGACGGGGCCCAACCGCCACCAGCGAGTATTATTGCGGGAAGGGGTGCAGCATGCTCTGCCGATGCGAGGAGARCAATATCATCTAATTTACTCATTGGATTACAAAATTCCACCATGARCCGGTCACCCAGCCCCCCGGATCCTGTCAAGGATGCGAATCTTCACAAGCCCCTCTCGACCACACTTAGGATCCCCGAGGTACCAACAGCACTCTCAGGATCGCTCAAGATCCCGGAAGTGCCTCGGGGAATTATGACAACAAAAGCCCCCGATAGCCTCAATCAAMCTTTATCCAGTCTTRAACGTTCAAATGACGCTAGCAGCTCGTCATCTTTATCCMACRTGTTGATGATGTCGACTCAACCGCCCCAATCACWGACACTTGATTTTTATTCACAACAAAAACAACAAGAGCAATATGCTCTATACAATCGCCGTRTCCTTCTATCCCATCTTGATTCTACTGCATCATATCGAAACCAWTTATTACATCCACAAATGGATACTTTCCGTCAAAGGGTTGAGTTGAACTCATTCTCCAGCAATGACAGTGAGGTTCTATTAARTAGTGGGGGAGACTCCTTTGAACAAAAACGAAAGCGAACATAGAATAATGCATAAAGAAAGRGACAAAGAAACGAGCAAATGGATYTATGATATRATCATTGATCACACACTCCTGATTGGCAGTAGCTATTAACGCCACCCCGTCTGCAGCAGTTTCTGCCATATCATCTCGTATTTGAAAGCTACGTGACACTATTCAGTATTTTTTGTTCAATTCCACCCGRTCAAACACTGCTGCAAAAAAATCTTCTTTATGATTTTTCGGTAGGTCATTTATTCGACCACGAGTTTCTGCACACGACGATTCTATCACTTCCTCATCGAGATATCAAAATTGAGCAGGGTGAAAAATGTTCATAATTGTAGAAGGTAACAATAAGGTAGATTACTGTTCGCTCTAGCGTCGTAGTTCCGAATATACGACCTTCTTCTTCTCCAAGTTTGATCGTTGTGACTTCAGCTGGAATCGTTCATTTCATTTCCATTCRGAACCAACACTGAATTTCTATTRTCAACTACATGTGTTGACGGCATTTCACCGTCGACTCTAGCWTACTGACCTTTCCGCAAGTGATTCATTCGAAAGAATCAATTCGGATTTCTTTYGATGTGGTTCTTGTCCTAGTTTGATATGGCACACCTGCATATTTGGTTGGTTCTCCACGCCAATAGGCGCCGAGGGTGSCAAAGGTGTCCTCGTCTGTCGTCTGATAAACAGAAATAGAGGATGATCTCGTATGGTGAAATACGTTTGATCCACTTTCGTTGGGTTTCTGTCTTTCCGTTGTACTCGATCGAGGGAGGCTAACTGACTTTCGATTTCTATTGTAACTCGAGAAGACCAGTCTCCTGTTCGGATCAGGCACCTCATCTTCGTTGGTCTTCGCTCTATCGTTTGCGTTTAGTTGAGGAAATTTCGTACTCGTTCCCCCCCCTCTGGATGTATTTGCGAAGGTCAATGGCATTCGTCTCCTTTTGGGTTTTATCAAAGCTCGTGACGCTCGAAATACTTCTTTTTCCAAAGTATTGSTGCAAGCACGCCACCTTTCTGGTCTACCTCTTTGCGGAGGATATCTGACTAGGATTATTCTATTGGAATGCTTCATATTTAAAGTGGAAGGCGTTATTTCTCTCAGATTCCGCGGAATCACCGTCTGATGAGTTTTGACGCTTTCAGTCTTCGGTCCTGGTTTTTGTAAAGCGTGAAGGCATCCTTCAACATCGTCTTTTCTGATCACAAATCGGCCCGTCATCCCAATGCCAAGTTTACCTTTGCCGRAGYTCGCATATTTTTCTTGGAGGTACTTTTGGATTTTTTTCTTCATATATCCGTTCCAATAACGCTCGATCGTGACGCTCGAGCGACCATTTAGCATCTTTGAAGTTTCTGCCCACCGATTACCACRACGTATGAACCCTTCAATGATTGTGCGATGTTCCTCCACGGTCCACTTGATTTGTTTCAAGCTGTTGGGTTCCTTTTCGCTCAAATTCCTCGAAGAAGCAAACGTGTCTACTTTCGATGCAGCATTGTGTGCAATGGATGATTCCGCTTTGTTGGAAGAGGATGACGATTCTGGCCCCCTATTTGACGAACATTTTCTCGTAGACAAAATAAGAACATGGTCCGGAGCAGGGCGAGGTGTTTCCTCGCTACTTCTTTTATTCCTGACAAGCAAGGGTAACTGTTGCATGTGGGATACCACTGATTCTCTCATGGCTCCTATTGCCTTGTTGGTTCTTTTGTCGTCGGTACGCAAGGGCGGCCGTTCTGTGGGGGAAACTACAGGCAAGCTCGGCACTGTTTCTCCACTGGCTTTTAGTGCCTCTGCTTGTGCGACAGAGATGGGATRGGAATGGACAAGGCGAATCGGCGCTTGTCGTCGTCGTTTTGGTCGCAATGCCGTTCTTGGCACATTCATCAGGGGAATCTGTTTGCAGTTCGAACGCTCGTTTTTGCTAGTGCGAGGAATTTCTTTCTTAGATGGCAACTTTAGTGTTTGGGATAACAAGGGCGAACGAGCGGCTGTTTCTCCACTGGYTTCTGTTCCCTCTGCCACCGACGGAGGRTTGCTATGGCCAAGACGGAGCCGTGCCCGCTGTCTTCTTGACCGAATCGTATTTTTGCGCACCTTTGTGGATTTTCGCTTCCGGCGCGAAGCACCATCCCCCTGCCGCACGGAGCTATGCGGTGCTCCACTGGCTCCTGTTCCCTCTGCCAGCGAGGGAAGATTGCTACGTTCAAGGCAGAACAAGGCCGGCTGTCTTCTCGGCCGAAGCGTGTTCCTGCGAATCTGAATAGATTTTCGCTTCAAGCGCGAATGGTGGTCTCCGTGCCGAGCCGAGCAGTGGGGTTCTTTGCCACGGGTCCATTCGGGACACGCCGAAGCAGGAACGTCGCAGATGTAGCAAAAGCATTTTGGGCAAAACCGGCACGGATTTTCCGCAAAGGCGAATTTCAGGCAGTCTTCTCGACGGTGAGGAAAATCCAGCAGGGGGTTGTTCCCCCGACGGGTTTCGAGAATTTCAAGTATGTCGTCATCATCGCCACGATCCCTGGCTGCAAACGATGGTTCGACGGGCCGACACAAAAYTTTGCGGTCGTGATCTGTTTTATTCGCAGCATGAGGAATTGTTTGGGGCAAATGTTCGTCAGGCACGAGTGTATCTAAAGTGGCGAACACTGCCGCTGGTGGTCGCCGTCGAAGAGGAACGGGATTGACCCCCTGCTGCACCGCATTCTCGCCGTCCGAATTTTCTGCTCCGGCAAGATCGAACCAATCGAGCAATCCAGATCGCGTCCTTGGCATGGCTTAAAGAGGAGCGGGATGTGATCACCACGAGTTGCGTTGCTGCTCGCRAAGCCGACTGCGCTGCTGAAGAAAAAYACTGTTGACCGASGTCCCAATCGACCGCAATCCTGTTTGCTCAAATGATTGTTGACCAGACAAATCCGACCGACTCSATTTGTGTCTAGGAGGATTTCCAATAAATTGGCTGGCTTGTCACAAAGAACGCGAGGCATCGATTGTCGGTTTCGGAATCGATTCTTTGGTGAAATACTTCATCGATTCATTTACACCCCCAAAAAGTATCTTGC
>CAACVS010000217.1:0-41667 GCA_900660405.1 Pseudo-nitzschia multistriata | reverse complement strand
ACGCCCACGATTTTCTGAAGGCCGACATTGGCTCACACCAATCTACCGATGCGCTCTTGGCGTACGAACTCAATCAGCTTTCTCTGAAGGAACGCGACRTKATCAACGAGGAAGTCCACGGMGTTCGCGATCAAAAATACTTAGTTCAGGAAAGCCCCGCACTTCTCCGTGATTCGCTGGAGCGACTGACGACGGAACTGRCCGTTCTGGAAGAAAAGTACCCGCAGAACACTGCCTACAACATCAGCCAAACGAAGTACAAGGACACGACATGGGTAAACACGGAGGAATTCAGGTTGATGTTYCTGCGACATGAATTTTTCGATCCGAAGAAGGCAGCAGCCCGCCTCGTTGCCTTTCTCGAACTCGTTCAGGAATACTTTGGTGATTTTGGATTGGAGAGAGAAATATGCTTGTCGGATCTCAGTGAAAACGACCGCAAATWCCTCGACGCCGGGTATTTGCAGGTGTTACCGGGCCGAGATCGAAGCGGGCGTCGAATATTTGGCCATTTCTCCGGCGACGTCGTGAAAGATTTGTTCGATCCAGCCCGACCGAACGAGAATTTTATAGACTCACGAGTACGTSCTTCGCTTCGTTACCGACGATCGATGCCAAATTGACGCGGGCATGGTCCGATCGATGAAATGGTCGCTACATCGCACAAAAGCAATAGTGATACTAACTACACMGTCCGTCTTTTGCGCCATTCTGTTTCTCGCTCACCCTTCACACTGTTATTAATTTTGTTGTTCAAATAGATTAAGGTCGCGATATACATGTCATTGAGAATTGCGAAAGACGATGTAGACGTGCAGCGAAGCGGAGTGGTGATGATCTTTTGGATGCACGAAATACGAATCGATGATCTGAAGGTCCGCAGCTTTGTTCACAAAAGGGTAGTGCGGGCTATTTTGATCCGAGTAAATGCACTTCATTGTTACATCCCGCCATCTGGAAACACACAATTGCTGAACATGGTGAAAGCAATGTTTTTGTTGGCGATTGGCTCCGAATTAAGATCGCGGGTGCGGATCCATGTAGGGTCGGCTACAGAATGCTGTTATAGCATGCAAACATTCGGCATCCAATCGTCGCAATTGCCGATCAACAMACGAAAGTCGGAAAGGCAAGATGCAAATCATCGCAAGTGGTTGGAGCAACAATCTATAAGAGAAGAATACATTAAAAACAAAAAGGAATTCAAGGGAATCGAATGCCCCCGCCATTCGGACATTTTGTTTGGAAGGGGATGGCCCATACGAAAACACGCGGGAAATACGCTTTTTCGCTACGTACTCGAACAACGTCGAGAGGAATACAACAATGCCAAACGGAATCGCGGACGGAAAACCATGGTGGCAGCGTCGGTGGTTCGTGAGTTGAAAGAATCCCACGGATCGAGATTCTTGCGACAAGACAACAAGTGCGGCGGTTTCTGGTTCGAGGTCYCAGATGAATCGGCCAGRGAAAAAGTGAGTGTTGGATTTAGAGATATGAGAAAGCCAAAGGACAAGGGGGTCAAGGGGGAAAGTGGCAACGTCAGTGATACTGAAACCACCTCATCGAAACGCAAGTGTGACGATGAAGGATCAATAATGAGTTATTTGTCCTCCTCACAATCACCACTTCCCATGGAGGAAGATGCTCTTGTCAATGGACCAGATTTGTCCAATCAGCAGAGCAATGACTATGACCAAGACATCAATAAGCATTATGCATTCATTTCTACAGAGGGGAAGCGGCAACGTCTATTTTTTGGAACTGATGTTCTGGGTCTATGCCAAAATGATGACGACAACCAAAACAGCGGCATTGACGACACACCGTTGGAAAGATGTTCGTTCAAGTGGGTTTAAGATTCCAACGCCTTTCTCGTGCAGGCAATAAATAGAGGATATTACGATCAAGCTAGTACATCAAGGATTTTAAAAAACAGGCAAAGTRCACGATGCTCAACATCCAACACTCGTGTGATTACCTTTTTAAAAAAGGAAGAYCATGATTCAAATAGGATTGAAGCACTACGTGGCTATAGTTCGATTGGAATTGCGTCTGTGTGAATGCATTGTTTTTARTCGTTGCATCTTTTGTTTCGCTCATCTCCTCGAATGCATCAATTGCCACCGTATTATTATCTTTTTGAAGCATCTTTCGTTGGATACTTTCACTCGCTTCTCGCTCTAAAACCATGATTGATTTTTCTTCCGTTGGTTCAAGATCATTGGAATCTTGGAAAGGATCRCCAGGTCATTAGAGTTGTTCCAAGTAATCGTTYGTATCCTCGTCGCCGTTCTCTTCCGAGGTYCCAAACGTGACTCGATCCATGGCAAAATCGTGAACGCAGACCAGCTGTTCCATGCCATTGGTCACCAAAATGGAATCCTTTGCAGCAACGAGATTAGGGCGCGGCAATGCAACCACTKTTTCGTTGTCATCGCGAACCGGACCAAACTCCAGTCCCCGCATGTCGTAGAGCGCCTTGCCCGTCATAGAATCCCAAACGGTCAGATCGTGATCGGTCGCAGCCAACAGAACTTGCTGGATGCATAGGAGTCCTCGAATCGCGGGAGACGCGGTTTCGTCCCCGTCGTTGTTTGCGGAGGAACCAGCTCTGGGGGTTTCGTACACATGAGGTTTTCCTCCCGGCAGCTTCTGGGACGTCATGCGTGGCCAATATTCCAACCGACCAGTTCCGGCTGGGATCAGSTCCCATTGTTTTAGTTCACCCATTAYACTCCCCGCAATCAACGATTTGGTGGGGGGCCTCATACTRCTATWATTGCTGTTGCTMTTGTTGACACCACCAAGGGTTCCCGATCCAGCAGCTAGCAATGACGAGACCCCYGGGTCACCGTTGGCAAAGCCGACAAAGCTCTGTAAAAGTGGCAGGGATGCGGCTGCTGGCGGACTTGCTGTTTCTTCGGTGTWATCGTGGGATTTCTGAAGGAAGTCTTCCAAGCCAAAAATAACAATCCTGCCGTCATTGGTCCCTAGATACAAGTATTGATCGTCCACGTCCATGGACGAGACCATGGACGATGACRACGGCGACAAAACCGGGTTCCCGCTGTTGWTTTCTTCTTCCCCTTGCGTTCCATGAAGGAGATTGGCGTCCAGACGCACCCGAGCAGCTCCCCGGGTGSTTTCCCAGAGGAAGACCTGGCCACTCACAGCTACCGATGCGATCCATTCGGTGTTGCGACCACGGTTCGTGTCGCCTGTTGTGTTCGGAACGACCTTCATCCCCACGATCGGCGAATCATGGACGCGGTCGATGTCTGCTTGGAGCAAGGATTCTTGTGGCAACAAAACACCTGGTTCGTCGTCGTCCCCAGAAGGGGCCAGGTTCCATCCTTGTATGTGATTGGGTGTCCCCTTGGCAATGGTCCACAACATTCTTGCGTTTGGGAGAGAAAGCATGTCCACGATGGCCGCCGCATCGCTCGTCGTTGATGTAGTTTTGGTTTCGACCGTGGCCGTTTGAATCTGTGCCAAGATCTCAAACGGGCTGTTGGTGTGTCCATTGGCATTCGAATCGGCGGTGTTGTCGTCGCCAAACGTTTCATCGTCGCTGCTTTGTTGCAACGCTGTCCCCACCACCATTCCGCCATCGCTAGTTGCCTTGCTTACGACCAGTTTGTTTTCGAACGACGTATAGATCGAGCGATTTTCCACACTGCGCGTTGCATCATTGTCGGTGGATGCGGACGTGGATGGGGACGAAAGGGTTTCCATTTGTAGCCAACAGATGCTTCCATCGGATCGCCCCACTACTAGTAGAATGASGTCGTCGCTGTCGCTATCCMAATTCTCATTCCAATCGTTCATCTGTCGTATGGAGGTGATGACTATTTTCTTGGGTGTGGGCTGTCTSGTCTGCTCCTCCCCACTACTCGTACTGGTATGAAAATCGTAAGGATCTAGGGAACAGCCCCAAACACCCCAATATCCCTCTTTCCAGTTGTCACGGATTTGATCCTTCTGTGCTTGTTCCATCGTCTCCAGTTGTTCGAAYCGATCTTGTAACACCGACGATGTGTCTCCGCTTCCCTCCGTGAACACGCCGTAGGCATCTGCCTGGTTGTCGCTCGAGGCATTTTCCCCGACGACAAAGTCAAAATCGTCAAAAAATTGCGAGTCGTCCCTGGGATCATCGCCATCTCCAACATAATCSTCCGACAAGTTTAGGCAACACGAACCCTCTACAGGCGCATTTCTTTGGCGGCGGCGGCGAAAGATTGCTACTTGGGGCGGTGTGCCAAGCCATCCCGAAAGGAACAGCCCGTTGCTCCGRTGGTTGATATGTGCTGCCMCGTTGCTGTTTCGAGGGAGCGAAAAGCCAACGATTGTGGGTGTTCCAACGACGAAGAACGATAGTGCAGCAATAATAGAACGCAGCGGTCTTTGGAATGCCGTCATGTTTTTGCTCATCTCGGGGAACTCGGTTCGGTTTCGTTCTCGTGCAACGATAAAGCGAAACAAACAAGAGAACAATGCGTGCGAAGAGGACTATTCGCAGTGATGCCGAATGATAAGAAGAACGTACGTGGATAGTATCATGCGATGCGATGCGATGCGATGCACTTCTAGTGGGACTATCTATCCGTACTTGTTGTGTTGTTATGATGCCCCCCAGGGATCGTAGCTTCGTGTCAGCAGACGGTCGTTTTTCTCTGAAGGTTTTCCTACGAAGTATCGGTAATACTGTATTCTTCTAGTATCAAAAAAGCATCATTCGAATTCTCAAAAAAATCAGCTGTTTTTCTTGAGATCGGATCGCGCCGAATTTCAGAGCCGTTGCTGCTGCGCCCAACTTCATMCGTGCGGATCATACTCTACGAACATACTGTACTATCATCACTACGGTCTCATACTAGTACTGTACGTACTCCACATGTACAACTCGTGCTGTACGTGACTGGTTTCATTCTCGGATTCTCGATCGAAATCCAAAACCAAACATCAAGCGAGTTGGCGAAGTTGCGATTCACGACTGAAACTCAACAGTGGATGCGATCGTCTTTCCATTCCATCGAAATTTGCAGTACGGTACGTAGTACTGCATGAGTACGATTATGGTCTGGTCCGTCTGTTGTGATCTTTGTTCCGGACCATGTGTACCTTACCACATACATCTTTTGAGACAAATTTCMTGGCGTGCTGATTGAGGATTCAGTATTGAGCGAGCATAGCACATGTCAAAGTCGTCCGTGAACAACAAGCTGTGGTTGCATATCGTCTATGAACGTAGGACACAATACGTATTATTCTGAAGATGTCTATTCCGGCTGTTCTGTACGATCATGTTCCTGTGCTTGACATATCAAATGAGGACGTTGAAAAAACAAGAAAACCAGAGGGCGTCATTAGCTATTTTGTAACTTCGTTYAYCCATAACGCATCTGCACCACGAGAGCAAGAYGGCTTTGTGAACGAGGAGRTAGGAGATGGCAGAAACGACAGAAAAAATGAAAACCAAAGAGAAGATATTCCGGAATCCACACGAGGAGGGAGCAAATGCAGCTGCGATACAGAGAAAGTTGATGTCAGCCAATCCATCAACGATAGCGTTGDCAGTGACAGTGACAACGACAACAGACACGATGGCGATATCTTAATTCTAGATGAAAACCAGGYTGTCACAGAAAATGACGAGGACACGCACTGCCCATTGGAGACGATCATAGAGGATATTGGCTCTGATTATGTCCTCATCCCCATTCCGTCACCCGCTGAAAATGATGATCATCGCAAGTTGCTTTCGTCTGCCCTTTTGGCCAGAGCAAGTAAAATGCCAMGARCTTTTCTTAGGGCTACTAGAAAAAAATTGGACAGCCACCAAATTACGCGTCTTTGCCAAAATGCTGCCCAGAAATTCAATKCTCTCCAAGCTACGCTTCTTCWGCCAATTCATTCGTACACKARAGAYAATCATTCRTCRTCAATTTACAGCTCGTTTGATTGGGTGTCGGAAACGGTGGTAGACGCATCGGGTAATCGCTTGATCCTGCCTGGTTCGTGCATTTCTCTGGATGCAGACGAACCAATATCGGCACAGAAYAAGGGCATTGGTGGCGATAGTGAATTTAGCGATAACCATATTGCGGGGAAGCTGATCGTCCCAGCGCGTTCAGCTTCCGAACGTTCCCGGGGTTCAAACACGCTAATGGTCTCTGCCCATGATCTTTTAGCGGCAAAACGTGCCCAAATCAAGCAGAGGACGTGCCTGGTTGATGCGACTCGAGAGGGGGRACTTGATGGGCCACTTTGCTCTTGGTATTGCTTTGGAAACGAAGAAATTGACTTTGACCATTCTAAAGTTATGAMGGCAACCACCCGAAACTTGACGCAGCAATGGAAGCTTGCACTTTGGAAACTGGCACAACACAAAGCAGATGTTTGGTATCGCKATAGCCATATCTTCGTTCGGCAATCGATACAGAAAAGCGGGCACCTGCTTGTGAAGTCACAAGAACTCCTAGCCCAGTATTGGAAACGCAATCATTTGCACTATCATCATAGATCAGTGATGGTCCCCRCCAACAATACATCAACTGGTTGCGACCGTTGTAGCGAAAAATCCAATCGAAATGCAATTCATTTCAGAGGCATGGCGAATGATGGAAACGAAAACAGCGATACGGTGGACAACCAGGTAGACCAGCTCGGTATCGAACTGATTCCGTGCGCATCTTATCGGAATCTGAACACGAGTTACATTCAGGATTAAAACAGGGAAATAAGTACCCCAAAGAATGAAGAATAAAGGCACCTCAGATACAATCAACGGCATTATATCGGCTTTCTCGTCTTTAAACCTAGTTTCGACTCGATTCGTATCCGACCGGCTGCCTCTGGCAAACCTCATTGTAGAACTGATCAAATACAAGACTTTGTCTCCTGGCAGAAAATAGTGTTTGTTGCCAGGCTCAACACGGAATGGATGTTATAAACTCCGGCAAGAATCAAGAGCACCGACCCACCGAAGATAATTTTTTTGGGTAACGACAAAGTGGGTTTCGATTTGTCGTTTGTTTCGCGATGAACGAGGGCATCGAYCCAAAGGGTATTGTATAGTCKTGCSGTGAAAGCAACCACAAAAGAGATCATTTCCAGAAGGAAGCATCGAAATCCCAAAATGCGATACCCTCKTGTRACTKCCTTGAAGGCCCGGTAACCGTCGTCGTTGGACATTCCCAGAGCGCTCTTCGAATAGATGATCAAAAGCTGAAAGAGAATGGCTGTGAAAGCCCCGGACATTATGCACAGCGCCGTCGAAGTGTAGAACGTATTGCTCACAACCTTGGTTTGCTCCTTCCTGAAGTTGGTCGACGTAAAGCTGCGAGGTCGAAAGACAACAGGAGGMAAATTAGTAAGCCGATGACCGTTTCAARCGCACTTCGGAGAGCCAGCAGTAGTAGCTCCGATGGATGTAAAGTTYGCGTGCTTCTTACAGTCGCAACGAGGCATTCATTACCAATGCCGATATTGTTCCGTAGGTAGACAGCCCCTGCAGGGCCAGACTTTCCCGCGAGAAATTGATAGCCGCATCGGTGGCTCCTCCCCGAACGGYGTGCAACACACCGAGCGTGGACAGAGAGACCGTCGTGGTCGCAGCTTCCGCCGACAGAGCGGCCGGAGCAGCGATTGCTGCCGTGCTTGCCACGCCGTTCAGACACCCGTTGCCCGTGCACGCTGCCGAGGCAGCAACAGCGACAGCATTGACCACGGGAAGGATTATCATCGTGCCGCAGAGCTCGGAACAAGGACTGGCGTTGTTGGCGGAGAAATGCCGTGCTACTACCGTATCGTGCGGAGTGGATGCACGAAAAGTACTTCTCGRAAGTACGGTACTCGTACTTTTCGTACCAAAGAAAGTCTGGGAGACATAGCGTAGCACCACTGTATGTAATACGTAACAAAACTTCTGTAAGTCAGTACGTTCCGTACACGAATCTTTTTTATCATACGGTACTGTGTACGAGATGTGCTGGAGGCAGTGCACAAAAACGATCACGATTCATTCTTCGTGGCGACAAAGGATTTCTTTTTTCTTGTTTTTGAAGGACCTCTTACGTGTTTGTGAAATGCTAGTTATAAGAACCAAAAAGAGGCCACGGGAATCTAGGAATTCCGATAGGAAAGTTTCAAAATCGATGATGTTGGAAGATGCAACTCGATAAAACCCGAAACGACTTAAAGTTTACTTGTACTCCTGGTCTGCTCGCTCTACCGTACTACGTACATGTACGCGTACTATTATTTTTCATGTTGGTTCAAATGTGCGCGATAACCCGAGTCCCACGATTGAACCAACAACAGGAGCGGYGAGCAAAGAGGCAAGAACCATCAAAATGACGGAGCTCTTACGTCCTGCACAGGATCAAGAAGRCAGCACGACACTTGCAACGTGCAGYACAAAGCAAACGCAATAACGTAACCCGTCGACCGTGTTTTTCGATTCTACCATGAGGTGGCAAAAGCAAGAGTACTAGTAACAGCTTTGGCTCGATACAGGACTACAACAAAGCACTCGACAACACAGAAGAACATGAGTCGTCGCCAACGGAGTGCTTCTAGGYGTGGCAGAAAAGGCCATGTCATTCCTAAAGTGGATTGCATTGATCCTCTTCCGAGACACAGCATTGATGTTCGTCCTTCTGGTCCACCGTCACTACCGTTCCGAAAAACGAAAAAGAATGCAACCATAACAAGATGCAACGAAAAACCCACGGAAGAGCTCATCTCTTCTCTTACAAATCTTTCTCTTAAGAAGAGTGGATATAACACTGATCACCGTAGTAACAAAAGCCACAACGAGACACTGCCGGTTGGAAGGAAAATAAAGACACAACCAAGAATAGCACACAAAAGCCAACAGAACCAAYCTCCCTCGCTGACCACAAAAAGATACAATTCCAGAGCCCCGGTAACAAATCGTGGCACAAAAACGGCAGCCACTGCTTTGYCAACAAGAACAAACACAAGGAGAGCRACGGACGTGATTCGAGCCAATCTAGTGTCGTGGACCAAACAAGTCTTTGCCACGGTCGGACCGGGGCGAAAGGAGGTTTGTTACCAGACCGAACT
Source organism: Pseudo-nitzschia multistriata (assembly GCA_900660405.1). Taxonomy (NCBI): domain Eukaryota; phylum Bacillariophyta; class Bacillariophyceae; order Bacillariales; family Bacillariaceae; genus Pseudo-nitzschia; species Pseudo-nitzschia multistriata. Next base: position 32,574 of record CAACVS010000217.1, on the reverse strand, counting down.
AAAGGATCTCCTCCTCCGCGAAGGGTTGGACGTTGCCGTGGAGRCTCCGCTGAAATTCCAGCGCCTCGTGCCCGCGGGATGCACGCCCGGGCAACCTGCTCGGCGCGAGCCGGGGGGTTCGAATGCCCCCACCACCACTGCCGTCGTAGCGAAACGGGCCGACCTGATCGTCTCGTTGCCGGGCCRTTTAGAGAGGGTCTTGATCGAGTGCAAGGCCAAACCGAGGTTCACGAGGGGCGACTTCCTACAGGTAATGTGCTATCGACACCACTTTGGCATCGAGGACTGCTACCTGGTCAACTTCTGCGGATCCAACGAAGAAGATGTGCAGATCAGTAAACTGCGGGCATAACACAGAATGGATGAGTGCAGRTTTTCACACAGCCGGYGCACTACCGTAGTCCTATTTAAGATAGTAAAGTGCGACGAAAGACATCCTATGCATACACGTATTGAGTRCATAGTACTAATAGGTGGTAACAATCAAACGACTTCAGAAAACTATKAATCAAGTACTCGCCCTTGAGTACTGCAATACGAGTAAACTTTGCACGAAAAAGCATTCGATGATGCCCTACACTAGACACTACTAGTTTTCCGGAGATTGGTGTTTTGATTTGTGTTGATAGTGCCCCTTGGTTGTAAGGTCACTACTGACCCTTTTGGTTTGGCCAGTACTAGTTGAGGTCCCTATCGACCTTCTATTCGAGGGTTGTAATGATGTTGTTCACTCCGAGTATAAACCGTGTCWAGTATRATCAAAGCATCCWATATCGATTTCATAGCCCATTCCAATACCAATRTATGCTATCTAAAAAAATCAATACCGTGGGATTCGTTTTTCCAAARATTGACGGATTGTTAGCAGGGAATGAACTGCTCCTGTCCGTTACYAACAGCTCCCATTCTTTGCGCCAACCGTGCATTTCAAAAATTGTCKTGTYGGGTTCTATTGTTGCTAACATCAGGTAGTTTTCACAAYAAAATGRTTCGTTCCCCGAGACAAGCGCATTATATWTTGTCAACTTTTTCTTAATCATCGKCTCAACATTTTTCTTCCAAAATGGCGGTCAAAGTGGAGCAAACGACTAACAATGATTCCTCTGCAGAGTCGGAAACTCCGCCATCAGTATCTGAGAATGCAAGTGCGATGAATTCAATKAAAATTGAACTTATCGTTCCGAAGAAAGAAGAACCCGATGACGCAAAACTGAAGATAATTGAGAAGAAGAAGTCAAGGGGAAAAGGAGGGAAAAAGAAACCAGAAAACAAGAAGAAAGTAAGTAGCTTCGCGGCAACTCATGGCAACTGATTGCWACGATGACACAAACTCATTTGCCTAACAATTTCTGTTTTTTCSCTTCTTTCAAATTCCCCTCCTTCCACTAGATACTAGCTTATTTGTTTCAGGTGCACGAAACTTTGGGCAAAGACACGGCCACTCCAAAAAAAGATATTGCAGAAGCTATTGGTTATTCAAGCCATGGTTGTCACGGKTTTTTTTATTCTTACAAGGAGCTAGTGGAGGAGGGGATGATTGCAGGTGGGAAACTCACTGATCTCGGTTTTCGCTCCTYGCCTAAAGAWTCTTTCTCCTTTGCAGCTCCGAAAACTAAYGAGGAAAAACAAGAGCAATTCTACAAATTGCTTCGAAAGAAATGCAAGGAGGGYACCGACGAAAAAACAAAAATTATTTTTGACATTTTGAGTGATGGCAAACCCCACGACCTCAAAGAGTTTACAAGGGCCACAGGATATGCGAATCTCAAATCGAAGGGCTTAGGATACAACTTTACGTGTATGTTGAAAGACATGAAGATATTGGAAAAGACCGAGCAAAACAAGTGGCGATTCAGTGACAAGTGCTTTCCCAAAGGAAGGCCCAATTAAAAGATCTCTTTCATGTTGTATTGAATGAAAGCATTCCTACATTCACTACAATCTATTATTCGGTGACCCTTTGGAGCTTCATCTTGAAATCAAATGTTTAAAAATATGGTTGTACGGAGGTTGGCCTGTCTCTCAAAATGGGGGATGCATATCAAAAAAATAAATTAATATCTATCAGTAGATGAAATTTTTCTATTGTGTAATCCAATGCGGAGGCTTCGCAATTTCGCTTCCGAAGTTTGCAATACTACCGTAGCCTCTTGGATGCTCGTCACGGGTGGTACTCTTCATGTAGTCGATTTCTCCACAGAACACATCTWGGAAAGCAATTCTCAGAGGAAAATCCTCTTTGTATGTGAAAAAGTTGACATCTACGCGTTTCAAGCCATCCCATTTCAACAAGGCGTGCCCGTCTTTCCAGAATGYTGTCATTATCACCCCTGATCCGATCGGAAAAGAATTTATGGAAGATAGTTTCTGTGGTCCAACAACTTTGGTCTTTAGTGCTTTTTCGAATGCTCCTTCCAGGGTCGCAGCGGACAAGTCTGGGATCTCTTGGAAAAAGTTGGCAGTTTCAAATTGATACATCAACTCATTTCTTTGCACGCCGTATAATTTTTGACCGGCAGTGTTGAGAAGATATATCGAGTAGGTTCCGTCATCGTCAACCCGTGAGATTACGCCATTTTGATGTATCGAACGCTTGTTTTTGTAGAATATCAAATCTCCAACCTCAAACGAGGTTGATGTGTCCATGTCCRCCTCCGAAAATTTACGGATTTGATCACGACTAATTTCTTCTGGTACCTCATCTCCATCATATAAGACAGAATACTTTTCGTCGCCCAAATATTTTTGGACCACAGCCCCGCCATATTGGACATCCCATGGACCCGGCTCGTGTTCTGCCAAAACTTTTTCGCCCTCTTCCAACCTCATCTTAGGAGGCTGCACATTCATCTGAAAGATGGTCTGATGACCCATCGGTGTCTGGCTTTCCCACTGTTCCTTTGACCGAGTTTTGTCATAGTCACTATCAGTGAATTCTTGCCAATCTAATTCTGGGACGTAGTTCACGATTCCATTTGCCACCTCTTCTACCTCGGGCTCTAAACTCGTATGTTCCTTGATAGAGGAAAGGGCAAAGGTTAAGCTGCTAAAGAAATCCACGTCATATGCAGAAAATATACTCCATTTGTAGTAGGGTTTGTTCTTTCCGGAAAATCGAATATCAGCTCGGTATGCTCCATCAAAAAGAACAATGTCGGTCCTGAAACGATCGATCATAACATTTCTCCAGCTTTCCCCGTCTACACTTGGAGTCAAAATCAAGTGAGATCGTTCCATRATCTTGYTGTGACTGACKGGATTACTGAAGATACTTTCCATTATCTGACCCATACTAAATGGAAGACCCTCGTCGATTACCAAAGCATCCAGTTTCTTATACTGCTTGACAGCRCTTTTCAACGTTTCTTCAACATCCCTTTCGCATGCCTGCATGTCATCAAACGAATCGCATGMGTAGATCGGAACAACGTTAAGTGATCCSGTGATMAACTTCAATGTGTTCAAGCTCGAGCAGTTGCTCCTTTTATCGCTACACATAACAGCAATTACCGGAGACGAACCTTCATCCTTTGGTTGGGGAAYAAAAGTCGTTACAAAATCACGAAGGATAATACTCATGGTGTGATCGTAAGCACTGTCTTCACYAGTGAYAGGTTCACCGATGTCATCGTCCTGGCACAGCAGAGCYTCTGTTTCTCCCGCCACCTTTGTCARTACATCGATTTGCTGAGATTTCAATCCCGAGATACCACCCGACACAAATCGGAAGGAGGATGCAGATTCCTCGAGGTCCCCACCAACTGCCTCAATCAAAACTCCATCGAGAACATCAATGAGGTCCAATCTATCCCAGAGTAGCACGTCGAACGCAATGTACTTCTCTTCAGCAAACACACGGGCCGTAATATAGCCTTCTTTCATGATGAGGAAAAAAGTGGTTTCGTCGGCTGCACTAGAGATGGAAACCTCCGTGAGGCCTAATTCTTTGATAGCTGAGGTGATCATGGTTTGTACCCCYGCGAGGGAATCGAGTGGTTTGCTWACATCCTCTGCCTCCAAGACGACCAGGATTCCGATTTGGTCCTTCAAGGTAGCATCCTCGGTAGAATTATCGCTGCTGTCGTAGTTCGCTGCGCACGTGTCACGGACGGTTTGGCGGTAGCTGTACCAGGCGTCGAASGGCTCGGCTTCTTCGGTYCCCGGCAAATCAAAGGTAAGTGTCTCGATATCGTGTGCCCTGGGAGTGGCTTTGAGGAAATCAATCGAGTTGCTTCCCATGGTAATACTTTGCTGGCAAATCTGTGGCACGTCGTGGTATTCCAAATCCACCGTGTACTTGGCAAAACCTACGTTGGCACGGACGTTGAAGTCTTCGTTCTTCGCAATGACTCCACCGTCTGGGTTCATCAGCAAGATTGCTGTGTCCATAATGGTCAGTTTGTCGGTAACCTTCAGGGCATCGGCAACAAAGGTTTGCAAATCGACCAAGACAAGATCAAAACTGCCAAAGTACGATTCCGGCAAGGCAAACAGCGATTTTGTGGCATCGCCGAACCACCAGTGCACGCGATGATCGTCAAAATAGGGCAGGGTACCCAGATTCTTAAAGGCCGACCGAATGACCTGCTGGTCGAGTTCCATTCCGACCACGAGTTCCAGGTTGGGATACTTCAGAATTTCGTGCAAAATCATGTTGTCGCCGCCGCCCAGGAATGCTACCCTCTTCACGTCCTCCACGTATTGGGCCGGAACGTGAACAAAGGCCTCGTGGTAATGGGGACGAAAGTTGGTGCACGTTTGGAGCCATCCACTCAGGTGTAGGCACGTGTTGTCCCGGTCTTCGTTGTACGTGAACTCGATTTCTTGGTACTGCGATTGCGAGAGATCCGAAGTGTCCCAGTCGCGATCAGAAGGATTTTCCCAGCAGACCTCAATGTTTTCGCCTTCCACCCCGGGGCCCTTCCCTTCCGTGAGAGGATCGTATTGTTTGTTGGTCTTCGCTTTCGCGGTTGTAGCACTAACGTCCTCMCCTCGGTACGCCACCGCGAGGTGCAGGGCTTCCTTGTAGGCTTCGAAATAATCCTTAATCACACCGCGTTCGTGGTCCGACTCTAACAAGGCCACGCCACGAGCAATGGACTCGTCCATATCGTGAAGTCGTTTTGATTGCGCAGCAATGTAGTTAAGCTGATCAAAGTCCGGGCGGCGCCCGAGGGGCCAGGTCAGAAACTTGTCGCCGGTGGYCTCGTCGACGTCTACTTCTACAACCAACTCCGTGTCTTGTTCCAGCAGAAATCTCCTAGGGTACTGTTCCACAAATCCATAGTCCGCCAGGATCTGTGGTGTRAKGTATTTGTACTTGAGTCCCMTRCAGTCKTCGTCGTCGCACTCGCTGTAGGAAATATACAGCTGCTCACCGGCCTTGATGTCACGGAGGGCGAAGACGTTAATGTCGTTGCCATCGTGCGCCGAGGTTGCCTCGACGTTTCGCCATTTTCCGTTGCGATGGTTCACCATGTCGTAGACTGGAAATGTTGTAGCCGAGCAGAAAGAGGAAGAAAAATATATTAGATATAGATTTGCGTACAGCAAATGACAAAGTTGTCGATTGGGTGGCAAAACTACGACACGCACCTGGAATCATGACGTCGTCCCAGGAYCGCGCAATCATAAAAAGATAGGCGTCCACTTCCAACTGGCTYGGGTTGTTCACGTCGTTGGTGACCTCCGGGCAAAACTGCTGYACCCGGTGGTGATCAAATTSCAGCGGAAACAAGCCGTCCCCGATAATGTAGTCCAGGATTTCCTGGCCGAGATCGCTCCACGCCATGGGAAGATCCCCCTGCTTGGTTCCGTCGCCAAATAGGTAATCGATGTAGGGAWAATAGTGCGAGTCTTTGCCCTTTCCCAGCTCCTCGATGAGCATCATGACGGCGTCGCAGTTGAATCCCGTTCCCTTTGTGATCAGGATTGACTGGGGGACGACAATCAGGGGTTCGTCCTTCGGAATGTCTTCCGCAGCGAACATGGCGTGGTAGGAAGAACCAAGCTGCTTCCACTCAATCTTCTCGGAAAAGAAGCCTTTGGGCGTCGCTTGAAGCCACTCGACGAGGGCGTCGTGGTTTGTAGCCGAAGCGGCACCTGCGATCGGTAGCAGCAGCATTGGCAGGGCGCATCGCGAAAACAAAGGCTTCATGGTTTTGGAATCGATGACCTGTCTGTTGGTTTTATTCTATTCTGGTGCAGAGTTCTTTTTGGATTCTATTGTGCTGTGCTGGATTGAGTTGTAGCGATGCTATGATTCTTGGTTACAAGAGCTGCGTTTGGCATGCCAGGGTGGGTGTCTGTCATCTAGTGCTACCACTCCGTACGCCCAAAATCTGTGTGTTCAGGCTGCTTCCCATTCTTTCGTCATGAATAATATTTCTCAACCCTACGATAACTGTACCGTACCTCGTTCATAGTACTACGTACTATTCGTCCTAGTACTCATACATGAAGATCATCAAAATCATCAGGGATGTTTTTCGTTTTTCATCTCAAAATCTGGGAGGTCGTTCCAATGCTGTGGCACGAACGAGTACGAGTATGGGTATTGTGTAATACCATACGGTACGCGGTTGGAACTGTTGTACTCGTACGTTCTGTACGTACTGCGCTTTACAAAACCATCGTGAAAAATACGTCATGCAAGTTTGGTACTGTATAGATTTCAGATTACAGATAGCGAGTATGGTAGGGTAGGATAGGAGCTACGGTAGATACTACCGTAGATAGTACATAATGGCAGCAACAATAGAAGATATCGGTTTACGATCTGTTCTAGCCAAGACCCAAAACGAGGAAATCCAACCGTTGATCGGAAATCTTTGACAAAACGAAAAAAGGTGCTCGGTGAAGGGCGAGCCCGCGCCCGCGCCAATAATGATAGGAGTTGAGCCAAAACTTTAAACTACCCGTACGTACTACCGGTAGAATATTGAATATTGAATAAATTAGTACAGGTACCTCCACCTTCGGACTTTTCCTATTGTTCTGATCGTACGAGTCGTCGGTCGAAAACAAAACCCTTAACAGTAAACTTATCTTCACATCAAAACAGGACGATCAAAGCATGACAATTGACAATAATGCTATGAAGTACGGTACGGGTACCTTACTAATTAACGCAGCATAACTAGTACGTTCTTGGTCAAGTGATAGTGATATCATACCGGACCATGTTGTCTTACAATAGTCGACGGACAAGTTGGTCTTCTCTTGGTTGATGCACCTTTCCACCTTCGGCCGATATTATTCCATAGGATCTTTTTAGTCTTCGTGGTTTTCACGTCTCCTACCTGTCTCAAAGCCTTCGCTATCCAAATAACCCTATGCAATATCGGTCCGACTCCGTCGTCAAGCTCGATTGTTACACCGATGACGATGRCAGAATTGTGGACGTCCTTGTTTTTTTCGCGGTGATGGTTGTGGTACCCATCTCGCAATCGTATTGGATGGACACGGCCTGAGAGATCGGGATTCGCACAGACTTTTTGATGCAAGTAGTGAACTTTTTGATTTCCTGAGGGAACACCGGTACAGTATTATCAACCGGGAGCGAGATGAATGAAGATGATGATGTTGATGACAATGGCAACGGCAATGTTGGTTTGGGAGGTGGCGTGGAGAATGAAGATGAAGAATAGGGTTTTGATGCCGTGGCTATTGTTTCCATTGTATCACCATTGATATTCCYGTTGCCCCTGGCTGGTGAACCTTTCGYTTCTAAAGACGATGAAGGGTTATTTCGGCTGCGAAAGTCATACCGTAGGGGTTTTGCGAGACAACCAATCAGACGGCGGTGGAATTTCGGCTTTTTGGTATCGGTGTTGCTACTATTGTTGCTGCTACTTCTACTGCTGCTACTTTTTTTGCTGTTGTCCTTCCTGCACAACGATGGTGCTTTCATGGCTTCATTCGTTTCGATTCGATTGCCATTACCATCGCCATCGCGCTTTAGCTTTCGCATCTGCRCTGCTGGGCGGGAAACCGGAACTACCGTCAAGAGCCATGTCTTTGTCCGTTTTGAATTCCATCGCACACCCAGTCCAACAAGCTTGTCATCCTCAAACCTCAAAATRTCAAGTTTTTCGGTCGACCGTATCTGTCGCTGTAGCTTGAACTTGCCCTCTTTGACACCGTGGACAAAGGTGCCCTCGAGGACGCTTCCATCGTGTGCAAAAAAGTACCTCCCGTCTCCGTGGAAGCGGTCGACTTCCCATGCTCCTACGTACAGGTCTCCATTGGCGAATCGAAACTTGCAGTTGGGACCTCCGTTCCGCATACCCTTGTGGTATCGTCCGGTGTAGGTGTCACCATTGGCGAATTTACGAGTGCCATCGCCGTGCATCTGATTTTCTTTCCATTCTCCGGTGTATTCAGAACCTGKTTTCATCATGAAGTATTGAATGTAAATGGATATGATATCGTGMGATGTAGGYAAGATGTGAAGGGAACAATCGATGTGAGARCACAAAYGACATTGAAGAGCTTTATGTATCAAATGAGTGAGAGCGTCACGCGCGACAAACRGGAGTTCCATCAATCTTCTGCTGCACAAGACAAATGCAAAGCTGCGTTGTTGTCGCACGGGATGGTACCATCGATCACAAAATCAAAATAAAATTSTTATAGAACGATCAAGCGACACGATTGACCCTCTCTTTCTCTCTGTCTTTGCTTGGAATAGAACGACAAGATACGACGCGTTATCTTCCACTTTGTTCGTACCATCTCGAAAGAAAAATGTGCCCTGGCCGGACCGCATTCCATTTTGAAAGCTACCAACGTAGCGTTGAGTATGATGGCCTMTATTGCTGCTGTTGCTACTGTATTTCCAAATGACTTCCCCATGYAATCCATGTGGTTGACCGAGAAGRTTGTATTCACCAATGTATACAACGTCGCCATCACCAAGGGGATCATCCCGGAAGCTTCTGGGATTRTGTTGATGGTTGCCAAAAGTTGTATTCTTATTTTCTGCYGCTGCAGCAAAAATCGCCTCCTGATCCTCGATCAGCCAAGCACGAGGGATAAMRTTGTGAGGATTGCAAAGCATTTCGCTCTCGTTGGAACGCCGCATGATTTGGTTTTTSTCACTGTTACAACTGTTGCTACTAGCAACAGCGGCAGCAGCAGGAAAACTAGGAGTGGTAGCGAATYCACCCATGGTTTCAGTATCTTGRGAGGGATAAGAGCTGTCATTGTTATGGTGGTTATCGTTGCAGTCGYAGCGATGATTCCAATCGGCATGATTTTGAACCTTTTTGTAGCTGMTGTTGTTCGTAGTCAAACCTGTGTTCACACTAGACTTTCCATTGAAACAATGCTCATCATTGATATCATTGAAATAGTTATCGTAGTTGACTGTGTCGCGGGCGACCTCAAGGCTATCATTAGTGTTACCGCAACCGGACTCCTCGAGCCATACAACTCCTAGGCAAGCGCTRGGGCGACGACGGATGTTCTCTTCTTGTTCTCGTTCTTCCTCCAACAAAATTGCCGACAGGGTCGCGGCCAACTGCCGATCTTCTTCTACCTGTTTTTCTTTGGCCCTCCAGTTGTYGCTAWTGCAGGCGATGTTGTTTTCGTCGCAGATWGTCTTGATCGCATCACTGTGGTTCGCTTCGACTACTGCTTGGGAGCACAAGAAGCAGGTTCCCGCCGGCAGGTGACTGGCCACGATTGCGTTTGCGCTTTGGACGGTGTTGGTGTCAATACTGTTGTTCACGAAAWTCTGAAAGCCACAGACTGGACAGCACGACGTTGCTTCCTGTCGCAGGTTTTCGTACAGGGAGCGAGYGGACGAGCTAGACAAAACATTGGAGGGGTTGGATGAAAGCAACAATGGGGATGATCCGCTGGTGTATTCCGCAGCCAAGGAGGTGTTGATATTATGTGCACGATGTTGGTTCTGGGTTGTTTTGTTCGTGTCTGCTTCGCTGCTCCCATTGATGCTKTTGGTGYTCATGGTCCTTTCTTGTTGGTGTTTTGCCTTTCCCTTTCTTTGATCTTTCATGGTACAGCATGACACGAGAAGGACAGGCAAAAAAGCAATATTAGAATGATTATTTTAGCACGAGTTCGTACGTCATTGCTCTATCCGACTAAAAATACAAAGTAAATGCTTTSAAGCAATCCAAAACCACAACATCCAACAATGAAGTGTTCATATCAGATTGTAGCAGACAGGAAGTGTGAACACCATGGGAAAGCATTGCAAAACCAAACGCAAACAAATTACGGTTCATCGATGAACACAAACGAATTTAAAAGGCAACTATTGCGTTGAAAAAAGGAACCTATTACAAACAGTGAAATTGTCAAAGTGATGATACGCACTAACTAATACAATGGATATAAATATTCGCTTACCGTCACAAAGCAAGAAACTATCTCTCAAATGCTCTTTGTGACAATTGTAACATTTTCAATTTTGAACAGAAAGTGTTAAAGATTCTTKATCGTTAAATTCTATCGTTTCGGTTTTGATCTGTTTACGAATGTTTTTCGTCATGAACTCATAAAGCTCAATATAGTATTGCCTATTTTCAATATGTTAGCTTATGTGTTGATACTGGAAGGGTTAAATGAAAGAAACGAGCAAATCAATACTGGACTCTTGCTTCGTAGGCGAGAACCATCGATTGTTGAGAGTGGCTTGGATCGATTGGTCGATTGATATTACTTYATCGTCCATTTTCATTTGTTCATTCGAGATGATGATGGAGAACAAATTGAAGTAAATATTATTGTCAAGTATCGATAATTTAGTAGTACGAAAATCAAGTACTGTAGATGCCAATGGGGCACAGAAATGGATGTGGCCATTAATACTTTTGTCGGCCGCGCTTTCAAGTGTCAAACACAGTCATAATCATGTCAAGGAGTGTGTCCATCTGCGATTGAGGTTAAGTTCCGAATTGTTTGGATTGCGCGGGCTGGTTCATTTGATCTTGGATCACGTGCAGGTGCCACCTTCAAATACGGACCAATATGTATGTACTTTGTTGACGTGTCTTGAATAACCAGAAGTTAGAGAGTTCAGAACCATATCGAACATCGCCGTATCAGCTGGTACGAAGAAGTATCTTTACTTAATAATGTCCCGTCTGGTCTCGCCTCGCCTCATTTGCATGCATTTTTTATTATTATCAGTTTGCATGCATTTTTTATCAGTGTTATTATTACAGTATTTGTGTAACTATCGTTTTGAGTGTGAGAAAAAGATGAAACAGGAACTATATGTCTGTACGAAGTACGAGTACCGGTACCGTAATTATGGCTACTCGTAATTTTTATTTTGACGCCATCAGCTGTTTTTGGACAGTAGCTCGTATCGTATCATACTACGTATTTTGGTTTATCACTGCGGTCTTCAACATGATCATTACAATGCGTTGGATCAGTCACACTTGTTAGACATTCGGTCTTGAGACATCGTGGAGTTCAAATAAGATTATTTCATGGAGAGAATCACGATAAACCATGTCTTCGAATTTTTTATGGCCGACAAGATACTGCTGCTCCTAGAGAAGAAGCAGTTTGAAGAAATGAAAACGTCATTTATTAAGTTCATGCCGTAGCAGGGGTCCTCCGATTCGAAACCCACGGTCGTATCCCCCCTTTGAAATGGACATTTTGGGGGTATGATTTTGTCGGTCCCTCCGTTCCCCTATTACTACTACTACTAGCTAGTACTATGTGTCCAGTTAGCACCAATTACTGGAATAAGCTCAATATTAGGCAAATTACAATGCTTCTTTTTTACTTAAGAGATNATCTTGGATCACGTGCAGGTGCCACCTTCAAATACGGACCAATATGTATGTACTTTGTTGACGTGTCTTGAATAACCAGAAGTTACAGTAGAGAGTTCAGAACCATATCGAACATCGCCGTATCAGCTGGTACGAAGAAGTATCTTTACTTAATAATGTCCCGTCTCGTCTCGCCTCGCCTCATTTGCATGCATTTTTTATTATTATCAGTTTGCATGCATTTTTATCAGTGTTATTATTATTTGTGTAACTATCGTTTTGAGTGTGAGAAAAAGATGAAACAGGAACTATATGTCTGTACGAAGTACGAGTACCGTAATTATGGCTACTCGTAATTTTTATTTTGACGCCATCAGCTGTTTTTGGACAGTAGCTCGTATCGTATCATACTACGTATTTTGGTTTATACCACTGCGGTCTTCAACATGATCATTACAATGCGTTGGATCAGTCACACTTGTTAGACATTGGGTGATTCCCGTTACTCTAGATCTCTAAATTTTTGGTCTGTCAGTCCATCAGAATTTGGAGTTTTTGACTCTAGATTTAGAGTATTTAGAACCGGTCGAACCACCCGGTTCTAAATACTCTAGATTTAGAGTGGAACCCACGAATAAAATATTTTACAATCGTCCCTTGAAAGACTTAACACACGTATCGAAAATTTGTGCCTCTTTTTAGTCAGCACGCGAGCCTATTTTTAGAGTATAGTTAGTAAGATTCCAAATTCCGGAAAAGACTGGCATCGAGCTGGCATCCTCTCAGTCTGTCCGTTGAATGTCTTGATTCCCGTTACTCTAGATCTCTAGATTAGAGTTTTAGAGATTTAGAATAACAGGAATGACCCATTCGGTCTTGAGACATCGTGGAGTTCAAATAAGATTATTTCATGGAGAGAATCACGATAAACCATGTCTTCGAATTTCTTATGGCCAACAAGATACTGCTGCTCCTAGAGAAGAAGCAGTTTGAAGAAATGAAAACGTCATTTATTAAGTTCATGCCGTAGCAGGGGTCCTCCGATCCGAAACCCACGGTCGTATCCCCCCTTTGAAATGGACATTTTGGGGGTATGATTTTGTCGGTCCCTCCGTTCCCCTATTACTACTAGTACTACTAGCTAGTACTATGTGTCCAGTTAGCACCAATTACTGGAATAAGCTCAATATTAGGCAAATTACAATGCTTCTTTTTTACTTAAGAGATCCATTGTAGTATGAATAAATCAACCATAAATAAGACAGTTAGTGTACCGTGGTCATCAATTGTCTGAATGATGACCACTGCTGTGTGTACTAGTAGTACTGGTGCTGTGTTAAAGGTTAACTAGTAAAAGACTTCTTACAGTCATACAGGACTGGTCTAAATAGGCCCATGACCATAAACATACCTATAAGATAGGTATGTATGTATGCTAAACATGATACGTACTTTCAGAGATCAGTCACGATTCATTATTGTAGTTGTACGAATCATATAAGATGCAATTTGTATGAGTCATAGGATCTGGTAGATCTTGGGGGGGGCTCTTGATGCTCTGGATTTTTACTTTTAGTACCRTCTGCCTTCTCTTTCATTTTTAGTATGAAGGGCTTGTTGACCAAAAAGGCCCCGTTCACCCAACATCCTCCTGCCTTGTTTAATGCATAATTTATGTCCTCTTTCCCCAATACTAGTATGGAACTGCATAATTGAGTCCCAATGGGTTTCTCATACAGCCATCTCCCTTCCATATCAACTRGTACAAATGCTAATGCAGCTGGGCGCTTCACCTCAAGAGGAGTCTCCGTGATCTCATCCTCCACCTTGTGTTCACTTCTTGTGTAACTGGTACTGTCAGAGTCAGAACAACTGGGACCAGGAGGTATGGTTKAATTGTAGGAACAATCTTTGAGATTGATCTCCCAGAGATAACAGTGATTGTTGGTGTCATTATACAAAAAAAAGTAGCCTGGAGAAGATCCTTGTGTCTTTCTTTCATCCTTTGGTTCATCCAGCATGGTCAAACCAATTGGTTTGGAACCCAACATCCACTACTACTAGCATCCCCTTTGTATTTTAACCACTGTATGCTGCCAGGATACYAGTCCTCTGTTTGTACTAGACCATCACTGTCTACACTGTCACCATCTTTTGCTGCTGTAGCATTGTCCAGTTTCCTTGCARTCACTTCTTTGTCACTTGMATCAGTTTCCTCACTGTCCATTGTTGTTGTAGTAGCAAAGAAAAAGAGTGTCAAAAATGTAATCAATATGAGAGTATTGTGTGCTACCTTGGCAACCACTTCTTGTTATTGAGTCGGCCTACTCCAACTGATCAAACAAATTTTTGAAAATGTGGATCTGGCTTGTTGGTATCAACTCAAATCAAATTGAATSAGTCCAATGAGGAATACTACTAAAGGGAAGAGTTTTCTAAATTCATGGGCTAATCTGTTGAAAAGGGATTTAATGAGCTTAATTTTTTTGGTACCAAATGTGGTATAGAAAAGTCTTTTTAGGTTGCAGGTTGAAATTTTTGGGGTACAAGCAGGTACTACAAAACAGTTAACAGATGAAGGCTGTGTAATTCCATTGTGCTTCTTTACTAGTATATTGCCACACTTGACAAGTTTGTGCACAGTAGTTGYTGGAACCTCAGTTGCAGCTGAAAGGGTTCTTAGATCACCTCTATCTTTGTTTGGGATATCTCTAATTGTATCCAGATCTGATATTGGTCTTGGTTTCCTTCCACTCTTGTGTTTTCTCTTGCTAACATTACCAGTAGGGCAAGTAATTGGGTCAAATATTTCTGTGTACCTCTTCCAAATCCTTCTGATAGTTTTTCTTGAGACATTAAACATTACTGCTGGTTTCTTCAGAGCTCCCCCCTTTGGAAGGGGTTTTCAAATAGTGCTCCATTGTTGTAAAAGGATTTGAATAATTGCTTGTCTTTGCTTGTTAGTCAAGTTCTTGCCTGGCTTTTAGTAGGACAAGAGGCTTCACTTGTAGTATCGTTGCTTGCTGTATTGTCAATTGCAATATTGTTCCTTRCTGTATCATTGCTTTCCATATTGCTTGTTGCAGGAGTGAGTGGCATTAGCTTCAAGAAGGAGCTCCATCACACCAGTTACCATCATCTTTCTATTTGTTGATTTGCTTTAGTAGAAAGGATCAAGGAGGGGGTGAAGGGGGAAGTGAGTTAAAAGAAGCAGCAGGAAATCAAGGCAAAAAGAGAGAGGACCCATCATATGTTGGTTGATTCTTCAGAAGTCATCGTGCTTGGATCCATGCCCTTCYCCCCTCTTAATGAGCACAAGACCAGTCAATGCCCATGTCTCCACCCCCACCGCCCTATCTATTAAGAATGGAGGCAATGGATATGTGCTTCCCCCCTCTTAATGAAGGCAAGCACAAGCAAGTCAATGGGTCSCCTATCACCAGTGGAAGCAACCTTTGAGCAATGGTGGCACTATTAGCAGGTGCTAGCAAGTCAATGGATCTCTTATCAGCAAGCCMTATTAGCAGGCGCCAGCGCGTTGATGGATCCCCTATCAGCAAGGTGCTGGTAAGGAGGCAACCCTTAAAAGTGAAGGCAAGACTRGATCCACGATCCCTTAAGAGTGGAGGCGCCAAGGGCAAGGAGGCTTCATTGATCCCTTTAGAGTGGAGGAAATGAGTCACTTGAGGTGCAAAGAAGCATTGGTCTTAGTCAGTTGAATACAAAGCAAGATGAGTGAAAGAGTGAGAAAGGAGGTGTGATGAAATCAAGAGTGAAATTATCACATGAAAATAACACAGAGTACATATTTCCACTATGCGCACAGCACATTTTTTCTCAATTTTTCCTTCTCAGYGCTCTCTCCAGCTCAAAATTTAAAGAATCCATATGATAACTGCATCATGTGCCCAAGCAATATTTGRCTCCTCTACAAGTGACCCACTGTGACTACATCAGAACATTCTCAATAAATGCAATAAGAATATCATGATAAAGCTCTCATTCTTGGTTTTCTATTGYTGTTGGTGGCATCTATAAATGACCAGTAGAACCCAATAATATGCTAAAATGAGACCTGCTTGCATAGCTACTGTCACAAGTACGTCAGACACTTCACTTAATGAAATCTTCATAACTATATACCACTATAATAGATCTGATAAGTGCAAAAAGAAGCATTCCCATTGCAAAGATATTGAGTTTATTTCAGTAGTAAAGGTGCAAAAGRGACATTTATTTGAGAACAGATGAAGTACTTGATAGCCTGCCTATTGGTTTTGTCGTCAATCAATAAAACCACCAGATAACCACTGTCACTGGTTATATCATAACAAAAATCATGAACTCTGTTGTGGTAATTGTGATACAATTTTTTGATGTCCATCATTTCTCTCTCAGACAAAAGAAGTCTAAAAGAGGCAAAAGGCCCTCTTCTTAATAACTTTACTAGCAGCATAAGTACTTATTATCTTCTGAAAATCTACTCTATGATGCAACAGTAGTTTCTGACTTGAATATAGCATATTTGGACCAAGGACATTGCGTTTCCCAACAATTGTTAGTTTGTCGCAATTGTCTGTACACTATCATAAATAAGCAGCGACATCGGCAACACCCTTGGGACTGCTAGTTTGTGGAGCAGACTTAATGGGTGTAGTCAAAGAATCGTCGGCGCTTTGCATTGTGTCTATCTTTGACAATGTTTGAGGTGGCAGCTTGGAAGAAAAAATCAAATCGGGGCGTTTGTGCAAAAAGTAAAATAGTGCATCGGGTCCGTAAATTGCATCCGCATCCTCCAAGATGAATGGCCATAGATTGGTTGGAACGGTCATCATTTTTGGAACACAGTTCTTTTCTGGATTAGTAACATCCCTGCCGTTGCCGTTGAACTCATGAAGAATTTCGATTTCACAATCTGTGTTTTTATTCCCATTATCGTTGCTGTCTATATACAAAGTAAACCGCCCTGCTTGATTCAACAAAAGATTATGGTTCATTATTTCTTCCAATTCGTTCCACGTTTTCTGTTGATTATGAGAAATTGCGCCATCACTCGATACCTCCACAAATTCAAGACGTTTGTTATGTATCAAACCGTCTTCAACAAAGACACGAAAGGCCTCGACTGAAATCACGTTTGATTCCATATCCAAAACCTTGAGTCGTGGTAGACGTTGTCGCTTTAAGCTCTTTGCCAAAGCTAAAACACCAGTATCACTAATAGTGTTCGACCCTATATACAACTCCCTCAATGACGAATCTTTGTGTGTGGCACTCAATAATTCTAATATCCCCTCCCCATTAATTTGGCAACCCATCAGGATCAGAATTTTTAGTGACTTGAACATTGACAGAATGTTCATAGTTTTTTTGCTCAAAATATTGCCTGATAGATTCAGACGTTCTAAAGGTTTTCGTCGAAGCTGACCAAAGTCGCTTYTTTTCGGATTCCCGCCGAGGTTGTCAMAGTTTGAACTCTCGCCACTCAGTAAATCATGCAAAAGATCGATCAGCCCCTGTTCCAATGTGCATATACCAAAATCTTCGTCGCACAGYAGTCGTTCAAATTCAAAAGAATCGTTCGAGTCGTTCACGAACATGTTCTCCAAAACCAGCTCTGTCAAATATTCTAACTGAGACAGGGGCTGAAGATCGGAGGATAATTCTGGGTTTTCCGAAAGATCCAATCCTTCCAACCAGCAAAAAGTATTTACAAGGTGATTCAAGTCATTTGGTATCAAACAGCAATTGCGGAGACTCAATCGTTTCAACGATTGATTTACTGTTCCGCATAAGTCTATCATGCTYCGGTTACAGTTTCCAGACATMCCTCTGTCAAATAATTGAGGGTTGTCGGATAAGTCGAGTTCTATTAGATTGGAGAGTGAATCTAACCACGACGCAAGCAATGTCATAMATGATGGAGACGGTAGTGCCTTTCTTCTCTCGGGTTGCACCCCATAGGCATCAAAATACTCMGGGGTGCTAATTTGGCAGTCGTTGTCCACCTCAAGACCTACGTCGCACGTTGGCAGCAACCAATCATTATTCGAGAGATCCAATACTTCAAGAGCATTTTTTCGGCGCAGTTCTCTTCCTCGATGACGCCCATGTGACTCTCGGGAAGTCGCAAATCTGGGAGTTGAGATAGTCAAGTAAGCTTCTGAGAGGAATTTCATCGTCGATTCAGAGAGTTGGCAGTTCTCTATTTCTATCTTCTTTAAATTTGCAATACATTGAGTGAGCCATGTCGTATTATCCCCTGTCAGATCACAGTYTTCTAACGTCAAATACTCCCAAGAGCACGAAATTGCACGGTTCTTTTCGTCGAAAACTGCAATATCCAATGCCCGGGAGGGAGTGATACCCCTAAGAACAACATGCTGTAAAGGCAGGAGAGCCTTCAGGAATCTTTCGTCGAGGGCCGTCGATGACGCATGATTTTCATTTAAATGTTCATTTAAATGTTCATTGTTCGGTATTTCACCAATATCTTCGCAATAGTCGTTGTAGTGGTTGTTTTCTCTCTCTTCTATTATGGTGTCATCAAGATGGTAGTAATCAAGCTCAAGATTTGTCAAGGTTTTGTTATGACACAGAGCATTCACTAAATGCTCTAAGGCTGTAACCGATTTTACGGTGACAACAAGCTCTTTCAGTACACAATGATTGTTGTTCAGTATAGGATCCCAATCCAGATCATCAACTCCTTCGATTTCTAGATGAAAAAGGCGACACTTTCCGAGGGATGACGAAAGATATTTAAGCTCAAATGAAGTATATATAGAAAGAGAGAGAAAGCCCAGGGATATAGAGCAGTTTCCCTCAGATTCCTGGCCCAAATTAATCTGATCTCTTGGGCTTTCAAGTTGGCGACATAAACTGATTAGGTATGGATCGATATCGGTTGTCGTCATTGTACCACTTTTTGCTGTTTATGATACCGTGGGCGTCGTCGTTCCGTGATTTGATTTCTTGAGATACCAATATTTTTGTTGAGAGGCCTTGATTAATCGTCCGTAACGTATCGTATGCATCATGGGTTACCGTAGTCAAAATCGTTACTGTATTTTTTATTTTCAATCGAGATTTTTGTGTGAAAGAACGTTCCCGGAATTTTCAAAATTTCGGAGGCATAAATTTGACTTCCAACGATTTTACCTTGCAACAACGAATTTTCATTCACAGTCACGGGGGAGTGGGGTGGGGATTGTTTTACCGACTCGTACTCGTATTTCACAAGTAAGTTAGTTCAGTAMCGTACGTACGTATCGTACAYGCCAATAGATCTACGCTACAATACGCTCGATTCTCGTACCTMCCGTAGGACTCGGAGTTACGTTACTTCGAAGACTTTCTTACTCATGACATCATGCATGGGCACCCCGGCCGTGGCGTGCGTGCTGGCTAGCTCGCAAGCTTGTAAAACTTACTCCTGGGAAATTTCTCTCGATTTCTTGGTATTGCCCCCACCATAAGCACACCGACCTCGTGTCAGATCTCATCTATCATGCAACAAGGAGAAATAGCGTATTTTTTTTTCGGTTTATTGAAAATGAATTACGAGTAGTACGTACAGTACGTACTCGAACTGCTAGCAACGTACGATTACTCATAATTCATAGTGTWAGTAGTAGTACTTGTACTAGAAGRGTTTACCTTATACTGTACTTGTTATTGTATTAAGCACACTGCTACTTCTATTACTAGTAACTAAGATCTCCTTACACCAGCAGCACTGATAGAACTATTACTCCTTCTACTAATATTGCTGTGTTGGAAGGTGTCTTTTGCAATTTCTTATTGTAGTACTGCTGGTGCTGCTGGTGCTGCCTGGTGGTTGTTCTTCTTCTTGTTCTTGCTGGTGCTTATGCTTCTGTGCTAGTYGTTCCTCCTGCTGCATCTGGCTAGTTGTTGACGTTATTCTTTTTGCTTTTGTCACAACTTTCTTGCTCCACTTTTCTTCTTTGTTCTATATTTTTTGTTCTTGCTGTTCTTGTGAAAATTTCAAAGTTAACATTGCAAACATCAGTTTTGTCAAATGTACTAGTACTACATCATTCTTATGATCCTGGGTGCAATGACGGTTAAACATCACAACAGAACACGCAAAAGCTTYAAATTTTGTCTCTATTGAACTGATGAGAGTCGCTGTGACTTTGATTGCACTTGCTGTATACTAGYAGACTAGTATTCCATTGCTATAATGCCGTGTCAAATTCTTGAACAGTCTTCAAGAATACCGTCAAATAGTCGTAAAATGATGACACTGCAACTCGAATCATCTTTAGTTCCTTGCTTTCGAATCGGCTTCAATAATTATTCGTTGCATATCACAAAAGTAATGCCGGGAAATTGGTGAAAGAATCAACGGTACACAAAATCATTGTCCGATTACGTAAGATTTGGTTTCATCGAATTATCGTCAGATGGCATTGCGCCGTCTCTCTGAGGGATTCTGTCTCTCGGCGCCAACAAATTATTGGTATCCCGTCATCCAAAAGCTTGAACAAAAATTACTCACACTTTCAAGTTACAAATAGTTTCGTTTACTCCGCCTTTGCTATCTTCTGCGGTTTCATTTGTCKTCAYCAAACGAAATGATTTGGAAACACGGTCCGTGGGTTCTCGATCAACTTGCAAAATGTTTAGAGCTTGTTGTGCATGAAGATTTGTAGGGAACGTCACTWCGATTTCGCATGCGTGTTTTCGATTGGYGGTAGCGCTGCTTGCGGCACCTGATGCACATGCAACACTGGTTTCATTTCCGGTTGTTTCTGAGCTTTCTACCTCCATGGTTTCTCTTTTCCATCGCTRAAACAGGCTCGCTGCTTGTCAATGTACCGTTGATTGATTKTTGCGACTGGGACAAGTGGTTTTGACGAAGGAATTTTTCGAGGATTATTTCGTGGATGTATCTGTATATACCGTAGGTGCTGGAAAACGGCAGGTTCGAGCACTCATACTGGCATGAGTAATCCTGTGGAGGTCGTTGCTTGGAGATAGCACTCAAAACTGTAATCGACCAGTTGCGATTACTTAGTACAAGTACTAGTATTAAGTGATACTAAAATCGCGCAATAAGAAACACTAGTTATTTTTTGTCTTATTTCTCATCACAACAGCTGGTGGTATCTGCTGCTCCTACTACTAGCAGTASTTGTTGTTGTAATAGAAAACAATATTTCTTTTGAAATTGTTGTTCACCATGGGACCTCAAATCCAAAAGGAAACATGAACCCTAGAACTACTAGTATTATTAGGCAGTACTACTAGTACTATCATCAATAGTAGGAGTACTACCAATAATATCACTAGCTGATACTATGATATGATTTTAGCTCTTTAGTACGACACTTCGTGTGTGACCGTAATACTTAGTAGTAAGCAAAAGCTACTAGTACTGGTGGTATGAGGCAGTACTATTAGGAGGAAGGCAAACAATCCAGCATGGWACAAAGAATCTGGAATCAATAAATAAAAATGTAGTTTTTAGTAGTAGTCAGAAAACAACCAGTAACACAAGGTTTTGTCTCGCCCTCCAGATAGTGTTATAAGCAACACTTCCCCCTGCTGCCACGCATAGAGTAGAATACTAACTTCATAATAATTAGAACAAGGGGATTGGGGGGTGCAGAAGTATCACCAGATTAATTGGCCAACAGGTTTCTTAGAGTCCTCTGTATCAACAACCTCCTCCATCATATCAGCAACTTGCACTAGTATTACATATTAATTAGYAGCAAACATTTTGATATCCCTTCTTGTTAATTCTTGGAGCGTGTGCCCATAGGTGTACTAAAGGTGTATTTTAGCCAATCATAAGGATATTATAAATTGCTCTACCAGCAATATAACCTCCATATTCTTAATCTACATAAAACTTTGGTGTAGACAGTACTATCCCTGGGGTTCCATAGCTTCATAAGAGGTCTGGAGGGGAGCTCAAGCATAACTCAATATTTTGAAGGCATCCTAAAAAAACTAACCATATCTTCAAATTCACCATGGTATTCCCCCCCTCCTTGCMTTCTTTTTCAAAACAAAGTAGCTGGATCTCTTTTTCTACCACAGGGCAATGATACCACCAAAGTGTGGATCAATTTGACCAGAAATAAAGGAACAACAGACCCCACTAGAATGAACAAAACAACCATGGAGCAAGCCCAACAAGCAATTACAGTAGACGGATCTCTTCCCTACTGGAGGGGGAGGTTTGTGCAAAAGAACATATTGATTCCATGGAAAATCAGGGACAATGGTGGTACCACATCTATTTCRACAAAAATTGTTGCAGAGGGGGGACTGCTGCTAAGKCCAACACTGCTGTGAGGAAGCAGGCACCACCAGCAACAAGAACAGGAAAGTGGCCAACACCAGTGTTGAATGAGGACAGCCCTCAGCAAAAAAATGTTCCATCTACACAACCAAGGCCACAATACTGATGGTGAGATAGGTCCATTTTTTGATGCTATTGAAAATGAAGCTATATGATCCATTCTGCTACCAATTCAAGTTTTATTACTGTTACTATAAAATTACTATGGTGAGTGTTTTATGGGTCAATGGAATGTTRTGATCATACTAGTTTATGGTGCATGATAGTTGAGCTCAGATAGAATGTGGACAATTGTCATGCCATGGTTGCTAAAGACATTCTCATCATAGAACTCACATTCAACTTGTCAGTGGTGGCTAACTTTTTTGGCTGCTTTGAGATACACACAACTGATGAACTTGCTTTTCTCCTGAGCAATACTGTTCCTCTCTAGCCTCACAGGAACCACCAACAAATAGGGAAAACACATCATGATGCTTCTTGCCTGGGCTGCATTCTGGAGCCACATCCTATCAGCCTTGGTTGTCTTGCTGRTGGGCTATTGATTGTTGTTATAGGGAAAGTTTGACTTGTGGTTGCAAAACCCTCCCCTATCCTTGAGGTAGAGTAGGTTTACTGTCAATTGGTGCTCATGGATGCCAGAGTCACTGTTGTCATCATCAACAACTGGAATGACATTGTTGAGCCCTGTGAGGACCTTGCCAAACGCCAAAAAGAGCTTGAGTGCTTCCCCGGTAATCAAGAAATCATCTTTCCTGTGCTCAACAAGCTGGAGATTGGTGTCGAACAGTGCAAGAGTGCCCTTGTTATGGATTGGAGGGAGAAGGGGGAGGGGGGGGGGACTTCTTGGTGAACTTGGGGTTGTGATTGAGATAATCAGGTTGTGGAGGAAGCTCCAGTAATTCAGGGCTGCTTCCTTCACAATCTTAAAGTCAAACCCAATATTGTGGTACATCTTGTTTTTGTACATCTTTTTGTACACTCCTCACTCCCAGATAGAGTTGTTATGGAAAATAGTGTTCATGTTTTTGCTGGTTTATGCCAGGCACCTAAGGTTGGCGCAGTCAAGGAAGACACTGGTGTTGATCAGGGACGATCATCATTGAAGATTTTACCATGCACCTTTGCTACTAGACCCGTTACTGGAATGGAACCAGCAGGCGCAGCTTAACACACAAAATGAAGCATATTTGCAGTCCCGGGACCTCCAAGAAACTATTACTACCAGAATTTCTACCAGAATTGCTACCATCTTGCAACTAAAATTGCTACCATCTGGTAGCAAAATGGTAGCAAAATGGTAGCAAGATGGTAACAAGATGGTAGCAATTCTAGTCGAAATCTGGTAGCTACCATTTTACCATAGATATTTTCTATAATAATTAGATTCTCTTAGCCCCCGTATTCGTTTGAATGAGTCATACTTAAGAGGGGGCTGGGAGATTAAAAAAATTCTGGTAGTGCGGCATATATTTTGGTAGCGTTTGTGGTAGCAATCTGGTAGCATTGATGGTAGCAATCTGGTAGCAATCTGGTAGCAAGATGGTAGCAAGATGGTAGCAATTCTAGTCGGATTTTGGTAACTGGTAAGAATACCGGATTGCTACCATAAATCCTACCAGATTCTGGTAACTGTTCTGGTAACGCCAGCAAGTTACCATTCTTATTGCCAGWCTATTGCCTGGTAGCATGCCCGGCGTGGTAAAATAGTCAATGATGATCGTCCCAGGGTGGGGAGAACAGCTGTTAGTAGAATGGCCTTGGCGTCACCATTGTACCGTACAGGGTGAGGAGAAGAGATGCKTCAATAAATTATTTTGGAAAAAGAGAGCAAATTGCGCCCCGTTTTAAAAAAAAATCTTTCAAAATGCAACTTTTTCAATATTTCGAAAATTCAAAATGATGCCTGCCTCCCCTCAACATCACACGTGGAAAATAGGACAAACAGAGTTGCGTTGATCATGGYATTTGGTTTGACTTCGGCCGCTGTAGCGGAGTTTGCGGCGAAGCCGTTCATCAAGCATGCACTCGCCAACCCTAGAAGTGAGATAGCAGTTCGCTCCTTTTTCTTCGGAATAGATTGTTCCGCATCCGACGTATCCGATCTGCTCGGGGATGGCAAGGTTGAAAAAGAAATGGTGCCCTTTTGGTATTTTGGCCACGAAGAATACGACAAATTGTGTCATTCGTTCAAGGATCTCATCCGAGATGCAGGACGCAACGAGTTGTTCACGGATGGCGAATGGGGAACTATTGACGGAAGGTTTGCTCGAATATTGCTTTGCGACCAACTGAGTCGAAATTGTTTCCGTGGWACTAAAGAAGCATTTCAGTACGACGACGTTGCTCTTAGTTTGGCGAMAGAAATGTCTTTGGAAGCCTTATCGAATACATCCAGGTCAGATGAGATCCATGGAATGTATGCTTCTATCTTGACCTTGCCACTCATGCACTCAGAATCCATACCTGACCATGAATTGGGACGTGACTTAATCGAGTGGGGGAAATTGCGCAATCCAAACCTTAGCTGGGRTACATTGACAGCGTTTCTTTTGGAACATACCAAAGTTCTGGAAAAATTTGGGCATTATCCTCATAGAAATAGGGCACAARGACGGCCAACTACGGCAGAGGAGGAAAACTGGCTCGCATCGCCGGAATGTCCAGGATGGGCAAAGTCACAGTATTAGACTCGTGAGAATTGATCGCCCTAAACTGATACTGGTTGTTTCAAACTTTGCAGTTAAGATAGATGTAATTTTTGAATGTGGCTGCTACGTGGTTTATCACTTTCAGAACAAGACAACCGCCTTARTGTGGAAGRAAGATTTTGGCCCGCTRATCTTTGCATTCCTTTCCATTGAAATCAGTTATAGTGATCCATCAAAAATCTGTGRCAGGAGAAAGGAGATGCATCAGAAGCTAAACACCTGCGGTGGAACATGCGTTTTCGCTTTCGCGCATCTGTAGTCGCCTGTACTGGGAATAGAGGATGWTGTTCCATTAGTAAGAATCAGAAGGAGCTCCTTGTAGTAATTTGTAATTTCTTCGCARCGATGTCATTWTCTTGTGGTTTCGGTTCCGTTAGGCACARTGGAAAGKGCATAATTTTTCCTTTTGAAGCTCCAGAAATCGTCTACAACTACTGTTAGTAYTCTGGACATGTTGGACTCTTTGTGGCTTGATCAAAATTAACAAGGCTTTAAAAATTAAGTCTCCCAAATAGCATTGGTATGAAAATTATTTCGTTGCTCTCGTCTTGCAGAATTTTTKAACAAAATTGGTCACGAAGAGTAGCGAAATGTCACTACGAGTGCTGCTGGCTAGTCGATTGTTTCGCGCAGTAAAACCCAATCAGAGTGACACCGTGTTAACCTTTTTGAAGTATCATTGCGACGATAATCATCTATTCATGGATGGTGCCAACATTATTTACTGGTGATACAATCTTGATTGTTACGCTTCATCCTCTTCAGCTTCGCTTCGCTCCTCGGAAGGCGTAGTGGAAGATCTAAAATCTTACGGTGGGCTCCTGACTCATYGTTCTCTTCTCCTCGATATTAATATAAATGGCTTTTTTTCGTCAACATAGATCTTATATCGTCATTGCATCGCTTCGATATTGCCACCATTTTCCAACATGGCTTCCTCTCTGATGCATATTTCTTTCTGCAATAGAAAAAATGAAAAAAGCTCGACAAGATTTTTTTCGTACGTATACAGTCATACAGATAATCCTAATCTCAACCAGTTCGTATGCTTCTCCAATTTTATTATGTCATTGGTTGCATACAATTGTTTGATGCAATGAATACTCCAACCGACGCCCTGGCTTGTCTAATTCTGCGACGGCATTGCCATTCAACGGCGCGGCAGAATTAGGTAAACCAGTGCCATGGTTACGATTGCATTGTTGGATCGTTTCGCTTCATTCTCTACTTCCTTGACACAAATAAATCTGAAGGAACTTCTACCAATCCGMTGTAGTCACTCACCAGAGTGGAATGGTATCATGTGATCCATTACTCGAATTGTCAGTCAAATCAAAGGTGCATCTGTAATRTAGTCGATGAAGAGAAAAAATTAATGAGAAGCGACAAMAGAGGAAAATGAATGGGCTTTTGAATCTCTCGAACAATGGTTGCTTGCACGYTACTGTSGGAGCTGGTTAGAGATAATATTGCTGGTGCTCTGGTTCACAAGCGCTGTTGATGTCTGAATTCCACCACCGTTGAAACGGTATCTAAAACTTCGGTCCTCAAAAAAGTGAACCCAAAAGAGAAGAATTGAATGTCACATGCTCGCCATCTGTTCTCAGGGTAATAAATAATTTGAAGAAGTACAATACTCCTTAGATATAAATAATTAAATGAAATTTGCAGCACTGAACGTCAGGATGACGATGTATGATGAAGGAAGAACATCATGTTTCGACATTGCCCACCAATCACGAACATCATCGATTTCCAAAACGTATGGTACAYACGTACCGTATCTACTTTACGTATAGTAGAAGTAATCCTAAAAAAATTTAGGGGAAGTGCCAATGAATGAAAGATCGTCCCCATTTTTCACGACCAGTCATTGCTCTAGTTCTTATTCGTGAAAAAACAAGAATTGTGTTCAAAATATTCATWCTGTACGAGCGACAGGAATAGTACGATACCGTACATTACGATGTACRGYAGTTWAGAACATCTCCGCAATTATTWYATTATCCTTAGTTCAAGTAGGAAACAGTAGTATGAAAAACAGAGAGGTGCAAATTTTGCTACGACGTCTCTCCAGTTTTCGATGCGAAGCGAATTTTACGTCGGTGATTTCACATCTTGAAATYCTCTTTCATCGCAACGGTAACAGTAATTTGTCGACGAGCATACCCAGATCAATGCCTAAAGATGACATCGCGATATCAGAATAATCAAACGCAACGAAGGAGGAAAAAAAACTTCAAGAAGATCTCCCCCGCCGAAGAAATTGCAGCTCTCAATGCACGAATTGAAGAGGAAACTCCCGCCAGGGGTAGCCTTGCACATGCAAARAATTCGGTGGTTTCTTTTGCGTCACAACCGTTGTCCAGTGCTACGTTACAAGGATTGGAGAAAAACGGATATACCACCATGACGTCCATACAGTCGGGGAGCATCCCGCATGCCCTCGCGGGTCGTGATATCTTGGGAGCTGCTAAGACGGGTTCGGGGAAAACACTAGCGTTTCTGATCCCTTTGCTGGAGCTACTGTTTAGACAGCGCTGGACACCTCAAGATGGTGTTGGAGCGATTGTCTTGTCTCCGACTCGAGAGCTGGCAGGTCAAATATTTGCTGTATTGCGGAAAATTGGACAACAGCACTCTTTTTCTCTGGGATTATTGATGGGAGGACGACACAAGAACAAACAAAATATTGAGTCCAACGATTTCGTTCGGGAACAGCAATCGATTCCTACGACAAACATTCTCATTTGCACTCCGGGTCGACTCTTGCAACATTTAGAACAAACTCCGTACTTCAATGTCGACTCGTTACAAATGTTGGTATTGGATGAGGCCGACCGTATTTTGGAYATGGGATTTCGGGATCAATTGGTCAGAATTTTGGATTATTTGCCACAAGGAGAAGCAAGGCAAACCCTGTTATTCAGTGCCACTCAAACAAAAGACGTTAAACATTTGGCAACTTTGAGTATTAATCGCAAAACCGTGGAATATGTTGGCGTTCACGATGAAGATTCAGCCAAAACGCCAGATCGACTGAAGCAGGCTTACGTTTTGGTTCCTGTCGAACACAAACTGAACTGCCTGTATTCCTTTATAAAGACGCATTTGAAATGCAAGACAATCGTCTTTTTTGCGACTTGCAGTCAAGTTCGGCATGCCTGGGATCTGTTTTGCCGACTTCGTCCCGGATTGAGTGTWTTGGCTATCCATGGAAAACTCTCCCAGACCAAACGGCTTCAAGTTTATGACAAATTYACAACTACTCCTCATTCCGTAATGTTTGCCACGGACGTGGCCAGTCGAGGTCTCGACTTTCCGTCGGTAGATTGGGTTGTCCAGGCGGATGCTCCTGAGGATTACGATATGTACGTCCATCGAGTTGGACGAACAGCGCGTTTCCAGCAAGATGGTCAGGCACTCTTGTTGCTGGATCCAGCTGAGGAAGAACCATTCGTAAGAAACAATAAGAATGAAAAAGAACAAAGGCTAAAAGCAAACCTTCAAAAGAAGTCTATCAATCCTACAAAAACCATGTTRGTCACTCAACGGGCAGCCTCTTTGGTGGCCGAGCACAGTTCGTTGTATGCATTGGCCAAGAAAGCTTTTTGGTCTTACGTYAGGTCGATGTCTCTTCTACCTAAGGATGGGATCTGGACCAATTTGCAAATTCGCAAATTGAATCTCGAAGAATATGCGAACTCTCTTGGATTACCAAATATCCCTGGTGATCTGGAGAAAGTGTTGCAAAATGTTTCTAGTCGCGATGATGTCAGAACGACGAAGAAYGTGAATCGGAAGTTGCAAAAACTAAAGGAGCAAATACGATTGGAGAAAGAAGCAAAGAAGAAGAGAAAACGGCAAGAAGAGGAGAAGACCAAGGCAGATAATGACGAAGATGATGGAGAAGATGACCTTTTGGTGGTTAAGGCAAGACACGAAGCTGGCGATGTCGCTGAAGACCTTGTTCCTTTGGCATCTACAAAAGTCCGAAAGCCTAAAAAGATACGAATTGATGGAGGAAACTCCAGCGAAAATGTTCACACAGTTTTCGAAGAAGATGGAACTGTCCAGCCCAAGATCTTTGAAGCAAAACACGACAGCGACGACGATAGTGATACTGGCAGCGTTGACGATGAAGAAATTGCTGAAGCTTTACAAGGAGCTAATGATGGCTACCTTAAGCAAGTTAGACAGCGACTGGAGAAAACCAAGGAACTTGATAAGGAAGAAGAAAGAGAKAGAATCCGTGCTAAGCATAAGAAGAAACGTATGAAAGAAAAGGACGGACGTCGTACAGAGGAAGGTGATGGAGACAAACAACTAGCCATTTTGGCTACCACAGAGACCACATATGATAGTGASAAAAATTCTCAGTCATCATCATCAACGTCATCCAACGACTCGACCTCTACTGCCTCTTCAAGCGACAGCGAAAGCGATGAAAGCGAAGGTGGCGACAATCCCATGGACGTGGCTCGACAGGAAGACTTGGCCCTGTCTTTGATTCGTGGTGGTTTCTAGGGGTACATCTTCAGCTTCGGAATTCAACAGGATGGATTGCCTATCGAGCATTGTGTCTATCACAAGATCACTTGCCAAGCTAATTTATAGGGACGTCTCGGTCGAATTTACCATGTCAAACAGTCTTAACTGCCTATTGTTTTTTGTGTTTCTCACAAGATGTATAAGTTGCCAAGCTAATTTTWTCGCGACATCTAGGATTAATTTACCACGTGAAACATTCAATTTTGAATCGGAGAAAGGAAGTACAGGAACAGCAACCTCCCTGCTTCCTCAACCCAATTCCAAGATCTCCGTCAAAAAATAACATGTGAATTGCACTGCAATACTCTCTGTCACTATTCATTTTTCTCTTTTGGTATCTGCAACGATACGACACATTTTACTTGTCAAGTCGGAACAGGTAAGCACCTGCAGCGACCGCAATGCTTGTGGCAATCATTCCCACTTTGACCAATTCAACACCGGTGGCGGCACTAATCAGTTCTATGAAATTTCCCACCCCACCGTACAAGAAGTACTTAGAAGCTGCCTCCTGCTTACGTTTGTCCTTCACAAAATCATCTTCGAGCACCAAATTACCTGGATGGATAATGGGTGATACATACACCATTTTTTCGAAATAAGGAATTGCAAAAACGTTGCCCACTTTCCCAATTCCAGACTTGACTGCGTCAAGAGTTTCACCTGGGAAGGCACCCCACATACCAGCATGGCGGATAACGTAGCCAAGTCCATTTGCGTTGTTAACAGCAACACAACCGTACTTCATTTCTGCAATAAGCGTTTGAACACTATCGTYTTCCAGCAATGAGGGCGGGGTCGTGATAGATCCTGATAGCGTACCAAATAGATAATCATTGCAAAACGTCGAAGCCGTCTTCGCAAATTCCATGAGACTCGTTTGGCTAGTATCCTTGAGAGTGATAATCGCGTATACGGGGGAAAATGGT
Organism: Pseudo-nitzschia multistriata; assembly: GCA_900660405.1. NCBI lineage: Eukaryota > Bacillariophyta > Bacillariophyceae > Bacillariales > Bacillariaceae > Pseudo-nitzschia > Pseudo-nitzschia multistriata. Next base: position 2,282 of record CAACVS010000217.1, on the reverse strand, counting down.
TCATTGTTAAAAATATACTCGTTCTTGGCAGCTTCTTTCCCGRCATCCGACTTCAGATCCACCTCTGTCTCGATTTTAATATAAGGCAGCAACAGCGCCTCCTTGTTTACTCCACCCGCGGATAGTTTTCGCTCTGTGATTCCCATCCCAGATTTTGATTCAATTTTTTTGCTATCAGGATACTCGCTAGAAAATTTTTCCCATCGTTGTTGAATACCGGGGTAGTAAGCRACTGGCAACGAATGATGCGCCAATTCGTCGTCCAAAAGCTGAAGGTATTCGTCCTTCTGGTCCCACTCGTCGGCCACCAYAATACATTTCGGAGCCATACAGTTGCAAGATGCATTTGAATGAACTACATAACGTGTCGATTACCACAATATAGAATTGGAAGAAAAGAAAATGAGYATGTTGAGTCCTTGACGCTAAAGCAGTTCATACTCCACATTATTGATACTGTCAGAATGAACACAAAACCGCACGTACTGAAATTTGCCWTAACCGCTACTTGAGATTTCATTTCTGCCGTTGTATAGTTTCCGGGCACAACCACCCATGGCGAAACGGCACCAAGTTCGGAGGTGGCAACTTTGATTTTTGGTGTGTTTGCTTTGAGATTCTCTTCCCGTTCCTTCGGATCCGCTCCCCAGACTAACAGGTCATGGGTAGACTTTCCACCTGTAATGTGGAATGCATCCACAAGTGGATGGTAGACCAATGCTGATGCACGCTCGATCGATGTGTGGGCTTCAATCGCTAAGTACCCTCTGGATATGAGCGGAGCCATAAGCCTCGAAAAAAAATCATTCGTAAAGTTGCGAATGGGATGCTGTTTCACGTACCCAACATAATTGCGTTTGAAGAGGCCCTCCATGATGTCGACGAATGTCAAAATCGCCTGATTTCCGGCGCCAAACAACATCATCAAACCGCCTTCTTCGCCAACAGAATGCTCCCAGGCTTTGTCAAAAGCGAAAGCTTCCACTTGCGAAGCGTCTTTGATTTTCGATGCATCCATCCAAACCTCAGCTTCAAAATGAGGGAGAAATCCTGCCTTATCTTCCGGAATAATTGGATGCGTCTTGACTACAACTTGTCCATTGATCGCAGTTCTCGTTTCAAAGTTTCCCTTGGTAAACTTTTTCGGGGGTTCCGTGAGGCCTGCACGAATCTTGTAAGCCATGATCAAGTTCTCTGTTTCGGTTTTAGCGGTCAGGGWCATCGCCAATACCTCTTTTGTGGCTATCAAATCTCCTTCAATCGTCTCACGGGTATCGTAACCCATCATTTCCGCAGTAGACTTGCCAAAGCTTTTCCAATCATCGTATTCGATTTCCTTCGTTATGGTGACAAGYATTTCCTCTAGGATCTTAAGTTTCTCTGTAAGTGCGAGGGTTGCCCATTCCGCTCGCTTGTTTGAGACCTCTATGAGGCGATCAAATCCTTTCTCCTCTTCAATATTGTTGCTCTTCATCACTGGGAAATTTGCAGTCTGAATCTTCCAATTTATATCCCACGAATCGAAATGAGATTGTGAAATAATATTTTTTATGACCTGTAAGCTATGTACCGCTCCGTATCGGTATGACTCTGACGAACCTAGTGAAAATAAGGACTGTTTTAATACGGGTATTCTTCGTGTTACCATACCGGTACAAGKAGCACGACGAATAAGAAGTGTGAAGCAGTCGAAGTCAAAGAACACCCCAATGAGTAAGAATTCTCCTTTTTTGAGTACTACTASTATTTGGTCTTCGCATCAACAGATACAGTATCTTCGTAACATGAAATTTTCAATACGTCTTCAAGATTACTACGAATCCAGGGACGATCATCATTGACTATTTTACCACGCCGGGCACGCTACCAGGCAATACTATGGCAATACGAACGGTAACTTGCTGGCGCTCTTAAGAGAACGACTAAATAGACCCCTGGGACGTTTGGCCTTAACGGACAACCTGCTGCTGCTGGGCCATGCTTGGTGTGATGACTCAGCCTGATCTTTAAGTAACTATTTCCACAATTAATGCTTTCATAAATTAGTTAACGAATTTTTTTTCTGTGAGCTGTCTTTCAAGAAAGAAGCATAAAAGGAGAACCTGTTAAGTAACGAATTTTTTTTTTTCAATTAAGGAATCTATTTACACACTTAATGATATCAAAAAATGACTACCAAGTCAGCAGTAAAGGAGAACCTATTAAGTAACGAATTTTTTTTCTATTTAACGAATCCAAAAAAGATAAACTTGTAATTATCAGGCACTAACATAATAATATTT